>CAJNSZ010000701.1:0-57381 GCA_905329745.1 Rotaria sp. Silwood2
TGGAAATACAAAAATTTAGCTTTCTTTGTAACGTACGAGTAATTTAAAAATCGGCTAAGTTTTTTTCATTAATATTTTTAACTTACATAAACCTACTAAATGAAATGTGAACAAATCATCTTCAAGAAATGCATTAGTGTCCCATAGTATTGGTGAAATAGCTTTTTAGTAATCTTTTTTTACTCTAAAATCAGCTAATCTAAGCTTTGAAGCGTGTCAAGGTATAGTTTTGTTGATCAATCATTGATTAATAAACAAAAAAGCTCAATGATGAGCTTTGTTGACATTGCATATCTGTATCGCACTGCAAGTTTAGTGAGTTCATAGAAAATTCCATGGCGGTATAAGGATTATTGAAGTCCGACTATGGCAGCTGTACTTATTAACCAACAGTCAAACAAATATCTATAAAACGACCATTCAAAATCTGGATGATTTAAAAATTAGAGTAATTCAGAAAGTCGAAATAATTAAAGAAAACAATGCTGCGTGATGTTTTTCAAGAAATAAAAAAAAAATTAACATTTTTTATTTCGATGAAAGGTGGTATCTTTGAGCAATATTTTTGAAACTCGTTCGGGTCAAAAACATCTCGGTGTCTCCAGGTGTCATTTAAAACAAAATTAATAAGTTTAAATAAAATAGCAAAGATATTCAAAAACAAATTGGGTGTGGGTGTGGACGGGTGTGTGGGTGTGTTTGAGTGTTGGTGGGTATGGGCAGAGGCTCTTCTTCTCCACCCACACCCACACCCTTATGGAAGCTCCGGTTCTATCAACACTCATACCAACAAAATTCATCCGGCATCTTTAGCCGAAGATCTAGGAGTATGAATGATTGTGTGCAGGCTTCAGCGTCAATGAGGGTATCGCAGATGATAACGCTGGTTGAGGATCTCTTGAGACGTTCATGTTGTTGAATATAGCTGATTAAAATTTGAGATGGAAGCATTGATATTACTTTCTGCTAGATTGCATGACTGGGCATTCTACCTTCAAGAATCTAGCGCGTATCATCATATGGATAAATATTGGACAGTAACTGTTATAAGCATTTGTGTACTAGATGTCTGTGTTACTTTATCTGCAGTACCGGAGGAGGATCTATGAGTCATGATTCAATCGATCATGTTCGTCGAGTTCCAGTGAGGAAGACAGTCTTTGATGAAACATTTCATAAGGTAATTACTTAAGAGAGCTCTATTGGTTTTTTACCGAGTATGTCATCATAGTGCGGGTTTTTAATTTTTGAGGACTTTCACAAATACAACACTTTCTAATCATTATCACTCCACTACACATTCTATTCTCTGCAAGACGAAGTTAATAGGATCACTGTTCGCCTAAAATGCGAACATATCGTTAGTGCCTGTGATGTTTTCTCGATACATTATTAGTAGCATACATGACGGTATGCCCTCCATACGACTCTTATGATTTTTGTCTTATTTAATTCTATTTTATTCATTAGGTCAAATAGATTTGAGTCGACAACTTGCATCAGAATGTTACTGATAGTCTCCACTCCTTTATGTACCATTTTACCGTTTAATATTTTTTTAAAACTGTTGCAAAATATTCAAATAAATAAAAATATATGTTGAGCGTTGAAAATAACTCACCAATTGATCTTTGTCTTTAAAATGCTATTGACATCAAAATAATAAAGCCTAAAAAAATGATTGAATCAATTCATTCTCACTACGAAGAGAGTTACTCCCACACCTGGCTCTGTTATTTTTTTTTCTTTTCTTTGCTTGAAAAAAAACAACATATGTGAAGCTGTTTTCTTATTATTTTACCAGCATACGATCGAACAACAGAGCAAACAGAGATGGTTGAAGAAACCATACAGTTGTCTTGCATTTCTAACGGACGAAGTCAAGTGGACGCACACAATTCATTTTAAAAAAATTTTGAAAGCTCCTTTAACTATCAAATAAAATTCAATTAGAGTTCGATGCAGGTATGAGTGAGGATACGAATGCGGGCGCCGAATAGGGTTCGGATGTGGGTGTGGGTGCGGTAGTGGGTGTGAGGATGCAGATCAGCAAATGGTCAACAGACAGACCCACACCATCAAGATTCTATTTCTCAGTGATACAAAGGACCAAGCCCCACACATATACCGCTTATTCGATAGAGCATCCTCGATAATCCGAGGATTGATCCGAACATGAGTAGTGCTTGTCCGTTCAACAAGAATGAAACGGCCTTCTGAAGTCTGATTGGTGAAAAACTGGATGAATGAGATTTCAGGAAGACTCTCTGTTCGTCTTATGGTCACAATCATAAGTGATATTGGCGTCGATCCTGACGTTTTCTCTGCAGCTCTATGGCGTGAAGTGTGTATTTTTAGGGCTCGAGCTCTCTGCCACCGACAAACAAAATGCGGAAGCGGATTAGTTATTTTCACACCAGACAGGTTGCGGGAGATCTGTGCTTTCTTCTCTTGCACCAACTAGTTGTTGAGGACCGATGGATAGTCCCTATTGTAGAGCTCAAAGACCTGGCGATACCCTCAATAGCAGGTCTTGAGGACCTAAGGGTACCTCCCAATAGTAGGACTTGAGCATCTAGGGGTACCCACTACAGTAGGACTAGAGGACCCGATACTACGTGGTCGATGACAGAAGACACTCACTTGACCGTTCCCCCGTTCCCGAGTAACTGGTAATGGGAGACTTACCAGTTACCAGTTCCTAGGTAACCGGTAACTTTTCCATTACCGTTACCCGGGAACGATAACTATAACTTCCCACCCGTACATTTTCCTCCTCTATATGTTAGAAAAATCTCCAATAATAGTGTTCCCTCTTCACTTGGAGAAANAAATAGGAGTGTACCAATTCCAATTCTGGGCTTGGAGTTGACTGGCATAGGTCGGAGTTGATCTGAAACTGACTAGAATTGTATAGAATTCATGTGTAACTGGTTGAATATAGTAGAAAATCACATTGGTTAGAGACAAGACGTGACTTTTGAAGAGGCAGCACAGCTACCCAAAAATCGAGAAATGGCAAATGTTTGAGTTTGATTCTTTCGCCAAGGGAAGGTGGTTTTAGGGAATATAACGATTTTTTATAAGGTTAGGGTGTGGGTGTGGGGTGTGGGTATGCAGTTCAACTATCACCATACCCACACCCACACCCTTATATTTATGTCTAGACGATTTTCACCCTATATACATGATGGTCAACCTACAGTTCAGTTCATTTGCATTCAGACTAAGGTGAAATAAATAGATACAAAAGAACGTATGAAAAACTTGTAGCATAGACAGCCATCAGCAAAACTTCGAGTAGCTACGAAGGGCAACAGGGTTATGTAGTACAATAACCACAGTTATACTTAACAACTATCACTCGTATGGATAAAACTTGGTCACACGGCAATTAAATCCATTTCAGGCCCTTTTTTTTTGTAAAATCGTTTCCAGGGTAGTATGGAAGTGAGGATGTCAGTGTGACTGTAAATGTTCTCATAATCCACACACATTTCCACATCACACTTTTATGTTTTCATAATCGCCATCTGTTTTGGTGAATTCATATATACAAAGTGGGATCTTCACGTAAAAGGATTTTGAAGGTATTTTCTCAGAAAACTTTAAAGTAAGGGGATTCCTCATTCAAATGAATAGATGCTTATAGAATAAGGCATCATAAAGTCTTTTGGTAATCGATATCTGTTTTAGGTGAATCTTCTTTGAGAATAATGGATGTTTGCGATAAAAACCAATTAAGGTCTTTGGCTCCACGTGTATGGGTGTTTTTATGTGATGTTAAATTCAAAATGCGGAATTATTTATCTAGGAGGCGATAAAATGCTAGGCCTCACTCCAGAACGATCATTCCGGCCTTTGGAACTAACCGGATTGGAGGATGTGGGTGTTGGTGGGTGGGTATGGGATGTGAATATTCTGTTCATGCATGCCTACAACCAGACTCACACTCACACTCCGTTTTCTGTCAGAAAAAATAGGATAATGACTGGAAATCGCTGAAAAAAAAAGAAAACTTTCCGGTTCTGAATACTGCTTCCATGTTTCACTGATGCTCGGTGATTTTCCCAGCAAATGACACATATGTTTTGAGCCGTGTAGTTGGATACTACCTATTTCACACGATATACTATCTTTTACGGCGGTATACGGTCATAAACTTCGGCCTGTACTGCCGTATCGGTTAGAATACGACAGTATTACGATAGGCATTTCATTATAATCGAATTTGTATTTCACGATATACGACACGGAGTTATATGATTACCATACTATCCCTACGAAACGCGCGATTTATGGACCATTTACGATCGTAATTGTACTGTTTAAGGTTGTCCACAGTAGCGTAAACCTTCGTGTACGATCGTCACAATCATCGACCTCAGCTGTATTAGTCTTACTCAGCTTTTTCTGTTGTATCCGAATTTGTGATCAGATTTATGAAGCAAAGGTTTCGAAATTGACAGCAACTTACTGAAATTCGCCTGCAGTTTGTCGTTTGAGAGCCAATTCCAGTAAATCTTAACCACTTCAAGAACTCGTGGTTTTTATTCAATGAAACCTAACAATAGTTTCTGACAGAGCGCTCAAAACCACACGGAACTACGATAAAAATTGTCGGAGGTTTGATCAATGCCAATGTTTGGAATACACATGTATCGATTCTGATCAATTCGTGGAATTTGGAGTCGAGTATTAGTTTATTCCCAGTATTGAGAGCAGTTGAACTTGGGACAGCTTTTCATAGTGGTTCTGACGAGCTTTGAACACTCTATCGAAAATGACTGTTAGATTTCACTGACTGAAAAAACAGGAGCTTTTGAAATGGTTCGAATAGGCTGGTATTGATTCTAAATTAAAAACTTTCGACAAGTTTCAGTTAATTCTGAAGCTTTTGCTTTTGTTTCATGGAATGTGATCATAGATTTGGATCCAGCAGAAAAAGATGAGTTAGACGAATACTGGGCATCGGTAGGCGCTTATGTTTTATGTACAGAAAGAGGTCATTTTTTATATGACATGCAAGAAGTTCGTGCATCCCTATTTGAAAAACTGATTCATGATTCGGATTCTTCGACTCCGGTTATCTTTGGTTTAACCTTATAAAAAATCGTTATATTTCCTAAAACCACCTTTCCTTGACAAAAGAATCAAACTCAAACATTTGCCATTTCTCGATTTTTGGGTAGCTGTGCTGCCTCTTCAAAAGTCACGTCTTGTCTCTAACCAATGTGATTTTCTACTATATTCAACCAGTTACAAATGAATTCTATACAATTCTAGTCAGTTTCAGATCAACTCCGACCTATGCCAGTCAACTCCAAGCCCAGAATTGGAATTGGTACACTCCTATTTGCAGCATTTACCATTTTCCGAGTCCATATAATTTTTCTTGACTCTTTCGCGAAAAATGCATTATGATAAGTAGTGGGATCTTTTCACAAATTAAAAACTCTGGATTGAATGAAAATATTATATAACATAGATTATCAATAAATATAATATTAAAAATACTATGTATTTCTTGCGTAAAGTATCATAGAGAAAAACTACAATTTAATTTAATTCATATTTAATAAATTATAAAAAGTAAATAATTTATATTTACAAATAATTTAGAAATTATGAAAAGAAATAATTTACATTTATAGTAAATATAAATTATTGATAATTTAATTTGCTCGAAAAATAAATTAAAAGTAAATATAAGTTGACCCCCCTATTTGAAACAATGAGTTTTGCAGAAATCAATTGTATCGCTACATTGATTCGGAAAAATATTGAACGATTACGAATGATATTTGAATTGATGCATGTCCATCAATAGAAACAGAACGAAAGAGAAGGTGAATCTCATTCTTTTTATGCGAACTCTTAAGAAGAATGCCAAAGATAGAGTGAAAATTGAAAATATTGCAGTATCTAAAATACGCCAAGAGATGCTGGACGAAAGTATTTGTATTGGCACTTATCGTATTTTTCTAAGTAAAAGTAAAAGTACAAGTATTCATCAAGTGTACTTTCATACTTTAACTTGAATATGAAACAATGTCTTTTTTGCTTATTTGAAGTATCTTTTTCTTTCTTCAAATTTTCACAATTATTCAGTGTTGAACTGAAAAATATGTTAGAACTCTTCATAATTGGTCCAAGAGCAAGCTGACGCACCCTCTTATAAAGGGTATGAATGTGTGCGGAGAGTACAGTAATACTCATACCCTGCAAAGACAAGTAAACTATTTTTACTTGTTACTCTTGTACTTGTTCTACATCTGTTCTCATTAACAGTTTTAAGAAGTTTCTCTAAATTTCCTTGCTCCTTTCTTTACTTTTTGTGAATGTGTGCTATGTTCTCTGCTTACTAAATTTGGCTGATATTATATTCTATTTGTTTACAGGTAGAGGTTTCGCTTTTTTGTATGTCACTGATTTGAAACCATACTATGTGAGGATCTCCGTATTTTTTTTTCTTATAGCCCATTGGATCGTTGAAGTTCGCTAGGATAGTGATATGGTGTGAAAAAACTTAGTTTACTTCAAACTAAGAACTTTGTCTTCAAATCTAACAAACAGAAAGAACAACATGAGAAAACATTCAACTCTATATTTGAATGGGTCTATAGCATCATGTTCATGAGAGACAAGATTATCATCAAATCAGCTAACAAAACATTTGTGATGTCTTTGATTGAAATAAATTAGAATCTTCCTTGGAATGAATAATTGCTTCATGCTATAATAAATCAAATGCCTATTAGATAGCCTCAGTGAGTCACTGTGCCAGTGCTCAACAACATAACGAACCCCGTTCAAACATAACCACGCGATGACTAATCATAGGCTTTAATGGAATTTAAAGATTACAAGTACAAGTATTTGTTTTGAGCATCCTCTCTAAAATTTCAGATGTCACCACATGAAAGAATCAATTGACAATAATGAGCGCTTTTATTATTGTTTCATTCCGTAAACACATACAGCAACGAAATGTAAGAGAACAGAACGATAGGAAGCGAACATGTCAAGGAAAGACGAAAGCAAACACAATGCGGAAATGATGATTCATATTAATTATGTAAATGTTTATTTGCGCATTGAGACCATTAATGAACTTGTTGTTACAAGAATTTTTGAATTCAAAAGCTTGAAAATACATAGAAAACAATCTGATTTTCTTTTAATGATCAAATTGTGTACAAACTTGGATATTTACAATACATATACTTCGTTCATGTCATAGGCTCATTATTCGTTGAGAAGAGGAATAAAAACAAAGAAACAAAAGAAAAGAAAAAATGGCAGCACTAAAACAAAATATAGAACATGGCGAGGATGAGAAATAACTGCACAAAAAAAACAATTTCATCATTACACATTATCATCTATTTTGATATTAGTAATCTGAGTGCAAACTATTTCTTCTCCACCAGAAAGTTCTTCTGACTACAACGTGTACTGTAGAGCATTTCATTATTTTTTATCACGTTCACTGCAGGGCATGTCGTCACCCTTCACCGCGTTCATTGTACAACATTGCATCATTCTCTTCGTCGCGTTCATATAAAAACAAAGTATGTGCACTATTCTGCCAGTGAAATCGAATCGTCACGTTTTATAATAGCTTGTTCTCTTGCTTGCATATTTAATAATTCTGTTTTAGCTGCACAGCGTAAGTTACTTTTTCTTTTTCACAATCTAATATAAGGAGAGGGGGGAAATTGACGATATCTTGTATTTTGTGAATTGTTTTCTTTCAAAATGATTTGTTGAAGTCATTTAAATAGTGATTTTTGTAGTCCTCACAACGGACTACAAAGATGAGATGTGAACGCTTTCATCAGTTTAGTTATATTAGTTTTATTTTTCATATTAACCGCTTTACTTCAGTGAAAAAAAATTTAAGGTACATTTAATGTTTCATTCATTTTTCGTATATAAATTATTATTTGAAAAGTTTCTTATTTATATCATTGGATGAAAAATTTCATGAGCTCTGTTTTGATAATAGTTATTTTTTGAAAATCACTCATTTTCATAATTAAATATTAGCTGCACTTAATTAATATTAAATATGAAAAAGAAAGATTTTGTTTTTGATTTTCAGTTTACAAGTACATCAATAGAAAGAGCATTAAAAAGTGAACAAAATAAAATGGTATAAAACTTCCGTCAAAATGATTCGTCTTAATATGATTGTAAGCACTACAGTATCCTTATTACTACACTGTATGGATAATTCAAAGCAAGTTTAATATATAACACAGGTTTAAATTTTGAAGTCCAGTATATGTTGTAGATCACAATTTATATTTTCGAACGAGAACGACGTAAGTTTTAGACTTGTATCACATTGTCAGTAAGGGAACTAAACGGGTTATAATCATACTAAGATGAATCATTTTGACCGGAGTGTTATACCATACTTTTTTTGTTCAGCCTTTAATGCTCTTTCCATTGATGTACTCATACAACTGAAAATGAAAACAAAATCTTTCTTTTTTTGTGAATAATTAATATTAATCTAGCGCAATTCATACATAATTATGAAAATGAGTAACTTTCAATCAAAAAATAATTATAATCAAAACAGAGGCCATGAAATTCTGTATCGAACGATATTTAAAAAACTTGCGGAAATAATAAGTTGTCAGCGAAAAGTCAATGACATTAAATATGCCTTAAAACGTCCACATGTTAATTGTTTAGTTCGTTCTGCAAGTTTTTATACATATCAAATTTGAAAGTTGAATTCAATTGAATTCAACTTTCACTTTCCTATCTCAATTATATATCATTATTCTTTCGTTTGGTGGTATTTTGTTTTTTTTTTTTACACAGTAATTTGATATAAGATGAAGAATCGAACTTGAAAGAATGCATAGAACTTTTTAAAAAATGATGATATTCTCTTTTGTTTACCAAAAAATACGAACACATAAGTATTTTCGTTTTTCTTCTAGTCCTGTTGATTAGAGTCCTGTGCGAGTTCAACTTTTGGAACCCGACCCGAGCCGAAAATCTTATTAGTTTTTATCCTCGATCCGCTATTTTCTTCGAATATATTTATTCAGTTAAAACTTAAGTTCTCATGAAGGTACGGGAAATATATCTGAATGGTATTCTGATGATCTAATTAGTTGTAAAAATATATATGACCCTTTATCATTCCTGCACACGACATCCACAAAATCTGCAAGATTTTGCATGGATTATTCAATTAACATAGGATTACTTTTTTAGAAGATAATAATCGAAAACAAAGACAAAAATGGACAAGAACGATAAGAAAAAAGTTTCAGTTGGAGAATCGGTCGTGCCTGATGGTGGATGGGGATGGGTCATTGTCTTTTCATCATTCTTGATCCATTTCATTATGGATGGGTAAGCAATATTTTTCTCATGTCTTCTCCAGCTTTATATTACAAAAAATAGGATAACATATTCAATGGGTCAAGTGTTCTTAGAACCCATGCGAACTAAACTTTCACTCGATCGAGCTTCTGTATCAAGTATTTTTAGTATTTTGCCAGCTATCACTCTTGGCGCAGGTAAGATATTGTTACTCTGAATTCAACATTGTTTTTTAGTAATGATGTTTTTATTTTCCAGGGCCAATCGCAACTGTTCTTACTAATATGTACGGATGCCGTGCAGTGGCTATAGCAGGTACTTGCATCGCCTCGTTCGGTTTTTTTCTTAGTCGACTGTGGGCCAACATCTGGTTTTACTATGTTACGATTGGCGTCATCGGAGGTATGCTCTTTTACTAGTAGAATCGATATCGGTACTTGATCAAGTCAACGACAAAATTTTAAGCGAATTATTGTCTTTTTCAAATTTTCTTTCACTTTACAGCATACGAATCTAATTCAAGTGATGATATAGATAGTATGAGAGATCGGCTACATGATGTATTTATTATTGGAGGGAACTTTATTTATCTATATAGGTTTTTTATAATTAAAATAATTCTTTTCCAAGCAAAAATAGATTTTAGTACTTTCTATGTAGTATTTCGCATTTCTTAACCAAGAAATTTTTGATTAGTCAGTTTCGAAAAACAAGTTTTCCAAAAGTAGATCTTTACCTCGAAAATTTGATTTTAGTGAGAATAGACAAAGCACATGGAAAAGTCAAATGTTTCAAATTCCATCGTATTTCGCTCATATCTGAGGATTCTTAGAAGTTAGAAAGGTGTGAAAAGTATGATTTTAAAGAAAACTGAATTTTTACAAGACTGCCCTCAGAAAAAAAATCGAAAGTGAGTAATGAACATATTTATTGTCATTAATTAATTTTCTACCCCTTTTATATCTTTACTTCATCGAATTAAATTAAAAAAAGAGAATTCTTCCTAAAAATTTAAATACATGTGTTTTTTCTTTAACTGTGCGCGAGATACTCTAATTTATGAAAGACGTTGTAGAACAGCGACGCTACAGTAGGGAACTGCAAAATCACTTTTTTCTGGTCCCGGTCCCGGCATAGTCCCGGTAAAAAGTTTCTGGTCCCGGTCCTGGTCCCGACGAATTTTTTCCAGTGGTCCCGGTTCCGTTCCGGTCCAGGTGAAATTTTTCTGCTGGTCCCGAACCCGATTTTGATAGAAATTTTGTGTCGAGTGATTCTCATTCATAGACTCGGTTATATTTCTAAAATGAAGCAACTCTAGTCTTGTTGTTCGTGCGTATTGTTTACGCATATTCTAATACCGATAGAATTATCGAGAAATTGCGATTCTTGAAATCAACATCAGAATGTATAAAAGACTTTTTCCAATGTAGATAAAATAACCAATTCTAAAATCTCTAATAGAAAAAACTAAATAAGAAAAAATGTAGCCTAGTGTCTGTTAAAAAAAAATTTACGGGACCACATGGAAATTTCAGTCCCGTCCCGATCCCGGTAAAAAAACAAAATTTTGGTCCCGGTCCCGCCGGGACCGGGACCGGGACCACTTTGCAGTACCCTACGCTACAGAAACGAAAGACTTCGATTTTAAAGCTCGCAAATCTGACGATAGAGACGATCTCGTCTTAAAAAGAAAATTGTCCTCTATTCGGCTAACTAGTTAAAAACAATTAAAGACATTGCTTTTCTCGTCGAAATAATTAAAAGATCATACATTGTAATACGATACGATTTGAAGCATTATACTTTCCCATGTGTTTTTCCTATTCTCATTAAAATCAGATTTTCGAGGTAAAAATTGACTTTGAGAATAAATTTTATTTTTGGAAACTGATAAAGCTAAAAAATCTCTTGGTTAGAAAATGTGAAACACTAGAAAGTAGTTAAATCTATTTTCCTTCGAAAAAAAGTTATTTTTATTATGAACAATCTATATTTTGACAGACAAAGCCTTCTCTTATAGTACGTCATATGGCCGGTTTCTCATAATACCTATATGCCTTTTAATGTGAAATGAAATTTTGAAAACAAATTCATTTAAACTTTTGTCGCTAACTGTATATATTAATTGTTGTTTTCAGGTCTTGGTTTTGCACTTATGTACTTACCAGCCATTGTTTCTGTCGGATTGTATTTCGAACAAAAACGTACATTTGCCATGGGCATCGCTGTATGTGGTTCAGGCGTGGGTACATTCGTACTTTCCTATATCATGAATGGAATCGTCAATATACGTTCGTGGCTCAACTATGAGAGTGCATTACTACTCGAATCTGGTATCATCTTGCTAAGCCTTATATGTGGCTTTTTAATGGTAATTGTTTTCGTTTTCTTTGGAATTCTCAAACGTAAAAGACGGCAATAATCTTAGATGTAGCGATACTGATTTGAAATTCGAATGCAACAAGATGTTGCTTGATAAATGAAAAAGAATTTAAATGAAAAGAAATCTTCGCCTCATCTTTCGAGCGGATAATAATAAATTATTTGTTTAGCTTCCTCTACCACAAGAACCTAGCGAACAACGACGACTAGAACGAAAACTACGTAAAGAAGTCGAACAAAAACAAAACGAGCAACTCTTAAATTTGCAAAATGGATCTGCAGCATCGAACAATAATACTGCCAAAGGTAAACTCGTCTATAGAGATTTTATTTTTTGAATTTATTAATATTATTTCATTGATTTTTCTCTTTGAAAATATTTGAACCAATGTTTTCAGTTGTCACCATTGAAAAAGCATCAAGAAAATCATTCTTTAATCAAATAATCGAACAAATCGATCTCAATCTACTCAAAAATCCTAAATTTACACTATTTACTGTATCGAATTTCTTAGCAAGTCTTGGCTTCAATGTAATATACAATTATGCTGATGATCTTGCAAATGATTCAAATGTCATAAAAGATCAACGAACATATATTGTTATGTCAATTGGTTTGTCCAACATTTTCGGTCGTTTCATCGTTGGCTATTTAGGTGATCGAAAATCGGTAAGAAAAGCTTTCGATATGAAAAATTATATTTGACAAAATCATTTTTATTTCGTAGATGAATCGACTTTTTTTATTCATTATAACATTGATTATTTCCGGTGTTGCTACCATAGTAGCTCCATTATGTGGCTCTTCTGTTTTTCCTCATATAGGCTATGCATCCGTTTTTGGTTTCTTTTCGGGCGGCTATGTTACTTTAACGGCAATCGTTCTTGCTGATATAGTCGGCATTAATAAATTATCGGATGCATTCGGTGTTCTTTTACTTTTTGTTGGCATTGCAACTGCTATTGGAACACCTATTGTTGGTAGGTGTTTATTATTATTTTTCGGTCAATTTTTTTACATTTTGTTATACATGCATTATTTCTAGGAGGAATGCGAGATGCATTTGCTCACTTTTCGCGACCTTTTCTATGGCCTTATCTTATTTTTGGCAGTTGTACTGTTGTTAGTGGTATTCTACTATTTGCCATTCCATTTTTACAACCAAAAAAACCTAGTGATGGTCAAACGGAGATAGGTTGTGATGTTTTCTACTCGGAAAAAGATCTATCGTCTCAAGAACAACAGCAAAAAGTTTAACTGTTTGCATGCAATTTTGTTGTCCACGGTCATAAAATTGGATTCTAAATAATGCTCAATAAAAACAAACTTTATTCAAATAGACATTTATATTGGTTGTTGAACTCAATTTTGTCTAAGTTGTATATAGAGTGAAATCTCAACTTTAGATACTTTTCTTTTTTCTTTTACAAAAAATAAATAACTAGATGAGCGTGTCAACATTTGAAGAATGTCTACCAAGCAGTATTCAAAATTTTGTACACTTATATAGTTTTTCCACTGTTAGTTATTAGTGAAATAAATCTTGAATAGTTATATAGAATTCTGTTTAATTATTTAACGGCACAAGTCTCGATGGTTCAAATACACGGAAAATTTTGTTTTGGTACTCCAAAATCTGCTTGGAATTGTAAAACATTGGTAAAACTTCACGAAAATTCTATTTCTGACAAAATGTATAAAAGATTGATATTGAACATGCTAATGTCACTATAGATCTTTGTTGAAATTGACGTTATTTTCGAAATTCTCATAAAAATTTAATAATTCATAAAAAAATTTTGCTTCAAACATAATAACAGTTTTCGTATAGAATTTTCATGCTTAATTGTATATAATTCAGTTGTTATTATATTCAATATTGAAATTTTGAATTCTCTTCGGGTGTGGACACTGTGTTGTCTTCAGCTGATAACTACAAAATGATGCTATATTTTTCGATTCTCATGAGAATTCCATTGTGATCCAGAAGACAGTGTATTTGAAAGATTTTGTCTTCTTCGTAAAGCAGTAGAACTCTATTCAAATTCTAGCGACCTTTTTAAAATTCTCAGCAGACTTCTGCTGTAACTTTTAAATTCTTGATAGATTTCTGGTTCAACAAAGCAGTGGGCATGGATCAAGAAAACGATGTTGTAGTCGTCATTATGTTTGATCTACCAGCTGAATTTTATCAGAATTCTGTTGTTGTTTTTTTTAAAGTTCTGAATAGAATTCTGTCTTATCGAAGGCAAAGTATATGGAAGATGAGTAGTACTCTGAAAATTCCAAAGGTACAGCTTAATTTTTTTAGTATTCTATTCGAGCAAGTAGAGTTGAAAATAATGGATTAATATTCAAATTCTAAGCATGATATTGTCTTGTGGATGGAAGGTCGTGAAACTCATTATTCTCCCATAGAAGTGTTCCGCTGGTCGATATATAGAATACTATGAAAATTCTGTCGGAAGAGCTATTCTCTCTTGTCTGTGATTTCTGACAGTACTCTACTTGCTTTTTTTAATTCTAAGTAGAATTTTAGTGTTACAAAGGAGATATCTAAATATACAGAGTAGATATATACTTATTTGTGTAACCAGAATTTTGTTTCGACAAAAAAGATTTTATCTTTATCAGGTTTTATCTGCTATAAGTAACTATAGAATTCTGTACATATTTTCCTAAGACGCTTGGATTTTTGACAGATTTGGGTGTGGGCGTGGGTGATACTTTACAAATCAGTTGCACTCATTCACACCCACCTACATACTACACCCACACCCTTAATGCTATTGTTTTCTCTGAGTTGTTCTCATGATTATTGACTAAAACTTCAATCTAGCTTATTTCCAATAATATGCGTATGAAAAAATGATAACTTTTTAGTAAATGATGTTACTTTTTTATCAATAATACAAATAAGAAGTTTTTATGCTTCTCGAGAGATTGTTGCCTGTTCTAAATATTCATGGTCATTGAAAATTAATTTTAATAATAAATAGACCTGTGGCAGTTTCATATCAGTTTCGATCATGAGAACTGTCCCGACAGTTCTTTTGTTAGGAACTGACCTATATAGCAGTTATTTTTGAATTAATTGATGCCATCAGAATCTCATTTTGGCCTTTCCACTAGATTTATAATTGCTTCACTATGTACCGTACTTTTGAACTGCACAATGTGCTGGAATGAAGTCGGACTATGTCAAATAGTGTAAATTTAACAAATGCAGTTATTTACTGAATGATTTGAAATAACAAATATTGACAATAAATTGTTGACAAATGTCTTCAAAGATTATAAACTGGCAGGATATGAATTTTGTAGGCTGAATCATACAATAATCATTATGAGGGCTGCTTCGACTTATTTTTTCGGGATTTTGTATATTTATTGAGGATTTATTTATTCTGACGATATTTCAATTCACCCGCACCCTCTAATAGAAAATTCTCAAATCTATTTACTATCTGTGGCATATAATTGATCGCTATTGTACTGATATTTTAAGAATAGTAGCAAACTGGCAATACTTTTAAATACTTTCTATGTGTATTTCAGCTTATCTATTGCAAGAATAATTGGATGAAAAAGTAACTTCTAGAGAAGCAGAAATAATATTGTAAACAGGAGTAAGGTTTTTTTGAAACATTTTCTAGTTGTAGAAAAAATATAGGGTTTATGAAACCGCTCGTGGGCAGTATTCGACATCGAGTGATAGCTAAAAGGTAGTGGCATAACCAAGAGATGACTGAATCACCTGAAATACTGCCCTCCCACTACCGAGAAGAAATCTGTATTCTTTCTTCGATATGCCAAAAAAATGCTCGATGGAGCTTACATCAATATTGAATGATGAATGAAATCATACACTTTACACAATTAATCTAATGTGGGCATATTTTTTAAAAGTAATATCTCAGAGAGTATATCTGATTTAACTTTTTATTTCAATAGAAAACATAGATCAATAAAACGAGGAAAAAATGCATAGTTATCGATGTCTTTCTTGTTCCATGTGAAGGCGCACTGGTCGTAGTTGTCGTATATGTACCATTTGGTTTTTCAGTCAGAAAATGATAAAATTCTTTAGCAAGCATCGCTTGCATTTTCGATGTCAAATGATATTCATCACAAAATATTTGTTTTGTTATATTTTGACACAAAATTTGTACTGTCGAACCGGATATCGTGTCCCAGCAACTATCTAAATTTTCAAAACCAGACTGAGCATAATTATCTATAATCATTGAAATAAATGAATAACTATCGAATAAGCGAATATTCAATGAGGTTTTTAATGATGAATTATATTCATGTAATTTCATAGTTAAAATTTGATTATGCTCAATATAGAGATATTTCGTTGTATTTGTTTGATTCTTATTACGAAATGCTGGAAATCGATCAAATGGTGGTTCACTAATTAGAACTAAATTTCGTCCACCAAAATTAATTAATGCATTCAAACAATCAATAATACTTTGTACAGTATCCAATGTTGTGAGTGTTTTATTGAAAAAGTAATTATTTGTGCCAGACCATATTACGTAAAGTGTTCGATCAAAATCAATTGTTTGATTATTTACTGCATTTTTATATTGAAGAATTTGTTGCCAAACGCCAGGTGATTTTGTTTTACTACGAATATCATAATTTGCAATTAAATTTGGATTGCGACTCATTGTTCCTTGTGCCAATCGATTGTCCGTCGTAGCACTACCACAAGAATAATCGTACAATGTTGCATTTGTTAAGAAGTTTTGGGTGAAATATTGATTCCACAGAAGACCATCTGCAAAACCCCCATTGGAATTAAATGGTGGTACAGGTGGCCAAGTTCGATTCGATAGTTGATAGGCAGTACCGGAATCAGTTGTTGAGTCACCAAATGTAACCACTGTTGTATATGGTAATAAGCCTTCAATAGAAAAAAAAATTAACGATGAACATCATCTAAACCATTTGTGATTCCATTTCAAGTTTTGATCATTTCGATTTTCTATTTGACATTTTAGACAATTCTTTTTGAATTGAACGGATCTAATAGTCGTCATACTCAATAATATATTACAGATATTCACTTTGAATAAAATAGTCAGTGAACAGTTGAAAAATCGATTAAAAGTTTTCTTTTTTCATGGATTCAATTTTAACACATGAGGAAGATTTTTCGACTTACTCATTTGATCATAAAAAATATTAGTGAAAGAATCTACGATTCGATAAATATTTTTTGCAAGAAACCTTCTCACTAGAGTGTCATTGAACAGTAGTTCAACTTGATGTATATATTTCTATGGCGAGTCATTTAAGAAGTAAAAAAAATCAGATAACAAAAAAAATGAAAAGCTACGCATTTATGAAAATCAACTACTATTTACATTAACTTGGCAACGCGACTCTTTGTTCATTTATTCTTAGATAGCTCAAATATACTCTATCCAATCAAACAAAAAAAAATATTTGCGAACTTTTCGACACCTCAAAAATATATTCAGAATAAAGTTTGTGAGTGATCTTTTACTTAGTTCGACTCTTAATTCAAATAACAATATTTAATCTTTTGCTGAAAACTCGAACGGTATATAATTTAGAATCCATTTAGTTTTGATTGAATTATTCGACTTGAAAATGTTGAATAGTTGTGTTATGAACAAAGAAACTTTACTGTCAGATGTGTAAAACACCATCAACTAATATCGAGTTCTCGTCAATTTTTCTGTTCAAATGCAATACTCGACAGGAACAAGAACATTTCATTTGGTTCAAAATAAGAGACTACAACACTTACTGTGAGACACATTTATCCAGTAAATCAAGAATAGGAATAAATGAAATATAATAATAGATATCATTCTTACTAAGGAAACTTGATTTGAAACTGATTTTTTCGTCGTAGAACACACTAATTATATTGCCATTGCATCTCTGACGTCTTTATGACTAAAAAGGAAGTGATTTAAAATTACGAATATGACAGCGAAAAAAGTAACAAAGATTTATTTTGTTACTTTCGTTTGACGTAAAAAACAACTATCACTGGTACTGCCCACATTTTTTTTTCTTTATCTGACAATTACATGTTATTTTATTAGTACGCATAATATCATGTGCACTTTAATATGTAAGCATATCGTTCTGATCATATCGATTATTCAAGGTAATATTTTCTTTCTACGGGCATTTGTATGCTAATAAAGTTTCAATATGAATAATGTTATTGCGTAGAAATATAACAGTTCAACGATCTAAATAAAGAAATTATTGTATTTTATCTTTAAGTGTTTAATTACGACTAGTTTTCCATTGTATGCATGTAAACTACTGTGTAAATAGCAGAATTTCTAGACTGCAAATAAAAAATTTTAGAGACAAAAATCGGTATTGATCACAGTTCTAAAATTAAAGTAATGCCAAGATCTAAATATGCTTTCGAAGTGATAAAGTCAGCATTTTTCTATTCGTCATTGTCGCATCGAAAAAAAGAACAGATTTGAGAACAAGAGTGATTTTGATAAATGTCGAGTGCAATTCCGGTTATTATTACTGAGTAATATCGTTATCCAACAATTCCAATTCTGCACACTGCTTGAATAGAATTTCATCATCGGCCACAATCTTTCAATCGCATTCATGCGAAAAATAAATTTCTAAATTTCAATTCTCTCATGTGGCAACAGTTTTAACAAGAAAAAAAAAGAATTCCATGGATAATATCGATAACAACTGCATATTAGAGCGATTCAAATTTTTTTTTTCAAAAAAAAATATTCTTGCTGATTGAATTCATAGAAGAAAGTGAAACAATTATTATCTATGATTACGTCAAATCAAGCTTCCTTTGCATAATTCTTTCCTTTGATGTTTATTTCAAAGTAACTCTCGCTGTATTATTATTGAGATCTGTTTCGATAGAAGATAGATGACGATCAATTGAACATCTTTCAAGTAGTTTTTACAACGTATAGTCGATGAATAATATCGATTAAGTCAATACGCAATGATCCCGAAATTAAGTACTTTATCGTAGGAAAACAAGAATATCTTCATTAGATTTTCATACAATGCTTTTTTTTATTGTGGCTCAATGTGAACAATACCGGCAAAGTACTTTCTCGTGTTGCTTTATTGCGTGCAGTGTGATCTGAATTCCAGCATTATTTAGAAGGCATAAAATACAGGGATATTTCAATGCACAATAAGTGCCTACATCTTAGTTGATTCAATATATCGCATTTCGAGCAGAAAAATAGATTTTTTACGCATCGAAGTTTCATGTCTGTCACGGTCTGTGTGCTGGAGAGGGAAGATGATGCAAATTTCTCACTCTAAAACTTCAATACGCATTTTCAGTCGTGTTTCACAAGGACAATTTGCTATCTCATTTTTATGATCTAGCAATATACACTTATAACATCAAAATATTCAACAATCTAAAATATATTATACTTCGATCTTCCTAATTATCTTGAAAAGCACTTTTTAACATCCAAAAATATCTTACACGTCACTATTATTCATTACCTTCGAAACATATCTTACACGTCATTCTACTTAATTACCTTCGAAAAAATATTCAATGTCGCAAAAATCTTGTAAGTTACGTCTAAATCTTCTTAGGTAAAATATTTATATTCATCCGTCAGTATAACTCATCAATGATTTTGTTTATTGAGAGAATATATAAATACTAAAGACGAAGACAATCGTAGAGACAAAATCACTAATATCCAACGCTTTAGTCATGCGATCGTTATTGATTTTATGTTTGATTCAATGTTCCAGTGTCATTTCAATGCATTTGAAACGAGGTAAGCACTTCCAGAGAACATGTATAGTTAAGATAAGTTCAATATTTGCTTATCAATCCGTAAACTGTGGTTCAATAATTCTCTTGATTTAATGCGTGAATTGATTGAAATCTATTCTTTTTCTTTTAACTACAGATGCAGCCAAGCTATTGAGTCGAAACAGCATATCTCAGGATGGTCATGCATCATTTGCACATCTCGATCAAAATCTCAAATATTTTCTTGCTAAGAAATTAGAATCTGTAGCTGAAACGCTCAATGATGGCAAATTAATTCTGCCAGTGGTTGTTGATCAATATCAAGGAGAAAATCTTCAAGTATTGGCAAGAGCTAATTCAACACGTATTATTAAATTACGAGGAAGTCAAACTGATGGTCGAATAACTATAATGGAAGGAGAAATTCTTGTTGGTGAAGCTCCGCCACTTCATATTCATCATCGTGAAGATGAATATTTTCATGTTCTACAAGGTGAACTTCAATTTGAAGTTGGCGATGAAACATTTATGGCAAAAACTGGTACATGGGTCTATGCACCACGTTATATTAAACATCGTTTTCGCAATATTAATTCACCTGGTGCTCGATTAGAATATGTTTTTCAACCGGCTGGTATTGAATATTATTTTGAAGAAGTGAGCAAAATTGTGGTCGCACAACAGGGTGATTGGGAAAAAGACGCTAAAGCGGTTGCCGTCAAATATGGACTTGATATGCTTGGATCACCAGATTGGACGGGATGATGAACTTGAATTTTTTTATTTTGTCGTACTTAATTTTTCTTGATAACTGATATATGTAGGATAAAAGCAAAAGCTTTTTTCCGTCAGTAGTGGAAATTTTCGAATTCATATTTGTTTGTCTAAAGCTGTAAAAAGTGTTCGGTGGTAAATAAATCGAATCGTTGTCCTTCTTCTTTCAATATTCTATATAGCTCTATTATAGATTATGAATCATGTTTCGTGGCACCCTGATGCGATGCCGTGTCCGATGTAAGTTAGTGCCCGATATTTCAGCCACGACTGTGGTCGCAAAAGTATTTCTATAGGTGCATCTTGTTCAGAATTTTGTACTCTTCAAAACCCAGTATGAAAGTTTCAGATATAATATTCTTCGGCAGAGAAAATCGCTGATTACTACCCGTGACCAGAATTGGTCACGGTCGGTCACGAGTCGTTTCAGTCATGGGTAGTAATCAGCAGTTTTCTCTGCCGAAGAATAATATTTTTTATACTTTCATACCGAATTTTAATGAGTACAAAATTCTGAACAAGACGCATCTATAGAAATACTTTTTCGGTCACGATCGTGACTGAAAATGTTGGACACTAATGTAAGAATCTGAATATCTGATTTTCAAATATCAGATATTCAATGTTTGAGCATACACTTTGTTTTTGACATTCACGTAACGATTGATAAGTTCAAACAAAGCTTTCTTATAAATAAACACTGAGGATTTCTCAAAACGGATCAATTTTTTTTTGTGATTCATTTTCGACAAAAATTATTCGACCAAGAGCATTCTTACCTACTTTAATACTGTAGAATCAATCAATATGTCAAAAGCTACGATAGAAAACTGTGTCCGGGTTCCAATCCATCCACACAATGAATAGTTTAATTGAAAGACATGTTTGATGAACGAACTTTCGACATCATGAGGAAGATATAGTGCAAAGAGCACTGATTTAAGTATTCATACTTCGAGTCGCGATATTAAATCTCGTTTTTAGAATCACTTTTTTTCATTCATCCTGTGTAGAAACTTTCTCTGATTCGCCTATTGAATAATAATACGCGATTGAGAGACAATTTTGAAAATGAATAAATATGAGTGTTATCAGTTGAACAACAAAAAGAAGTAAATACTCTGGCTTTTCAATTTGAGAGAATTTGCGCGTAGATTGACATATTGATCAACAGAATGACAGAATTGAATTTCAAGTAGATGAGTCTTTTGCAAAAGAATCTGTCGAATGGATCATCTTAAAAAATTCATCATCTTCTCTGATTATCTTTTTTTTTCCTTTTTTTGAGATGACTCTGTCGTTGACTCTTGTACCAATTCGAGAAATTTGTTGATTTTGTTTCTCGTCATAGATGTTCAACGAATCCGAAAACTTTCTCGTTTGACTTTGATATTTTCTATCAGACGACAAACAATCGACGAGCGAGACTTTTCTTAGTTCTTCAATGACAACAACGGCATTCGAGTGGACTGAAAACGATTTATGCGTGAGCCAATGTGTCATTGAAGGTGATTATGCCAGAGTTGATCAATATACAATGTTAATTGGTATGACCATATTCAAAATAGATAATGACCGAATACGTCAGAGGGACACTTAAACAAATAATATTTCGATGATATGAGTGCATACGAATAAAAATACAGAAGATAAACCAACACGATTTACTTTGATACTGGATATTGAAGTGAAAATAATCCTAAGACATCTGCTGTTTGCAAAAATTCAGTTTTTATTTATTGTTAATATTTTGTGGAATGCAGTAAAATGAATACTTTCTCATAATATCATGGTTATCAACAATCAAAAATTGAATCGAACGACACCTAGCATTAAACCAAATTGGTTTACGTAAAATTTAAAAGAACGCGTTTTCTATTCATTATATTAGATTCTTTATAGAACTCTTAGTAATGGATTCATAATTCCTATGTCTCGTTCTGACGAAGGATTCATCGTCGAGTGTTCACTTTTTCAATCTGTACAAATGAAATTCTGGAAAGATTACTAGTAAAAAGAAACAATGCATTTGATAATATTATATATCAAATGAAATTTCCCAATGAAAAATATAATCAACACTATTCATAATATCATATATTGAGAATTTTGATGAATATCGAGAAAATTTTTGTTAAAAACCGAATAAGAAACTTTGTTCAACAACATAAAATTACGTAGAAGACATTATTGTTCACGTTCAGTAATGAAAGCTGTTAAATCACTGTAGCATTCGGTATTATTATATAAAAATAATGGTTCGTACAAATTGACAATATCATAATATTTTCTTTGATATGAACATTGAAATGGCAATCGACTATCGATTGCATCATACAATGATCTTATACCAGGTGTACTCTCAAATAGAGCATTGTAATGCTAAGCAAGAGTGCTTGTTTGAGTATCGTACGCGTGGATGAATTGAAATTTTCATAGTAACATTGAAAATTACGATAACGTAATTCATTCGCTAGGAATGAACAAATGTTTTTGATAATTCATATAACTGCAGCCATTATCTCATGTGAACTGACACAATTTCTAGTAACAAGTGCACGATTGGCGATCATTAGTGGCGCACTAGCACTACAAGGAACAGCAATTGCCTTCCCAAATTACTCATGCTTTCTTTGTATACTGGAGTAAAACTATCTGTTCCAACATACATATTCAATACGACTTTGTAATTAATATGCGAGGATTGATCTAGTCTCATGAATTTGTTTATTGTAATCTTGATGAATGCGTTCCCTGTTATACACATTTAATATGAGATTATTTATAAAAATGCATAATCAACTGTTTTAAGTATTTTCAACCTTCTATTCTTTCAGAAGAAGTGACATACAGATTGTATCGCTCGACCAAAGCCATTAACGCAATCTTCAATGGACTTTCTTCTTCATAAAATTGGTCATCTGATACTTGAATAATCTCCATCTAATCTCACCAAAAGAATTGAAGTGAGATCATAAACGGCGCAACAGCAGTACAAGCAGCATCCATTGCTTCCGCTAAAAAGCATTCGAGCGAGCGATAAGAACTAATTGCTTCGCCAGAATTCCCAAGCCAGCTATTTTTAAGAAAGTAAGACTAGTTAATCCAATGTATACGTATTCAGGACGACTCTGTACTTAATGTAGGAAGATTGATCCGTATTATCATAACTTTGTTTATTGTTATCCTAATGATTGGGTGTGGGGTAGATGTGGCTAGAGTATGAGTGCTGGTGTGGGTATCACTTGTCAATCGAATCACACCGACGCCTACTCACACCCTATTTCACGAATGAGAATGGATATTCTGTGATACTTTTTTGATTGGTCGCCTCTATGTGAAATCTGATTGGCTGTCGTGGTAGCTTGACATCGATAAGAAACAGGTAGATTAAATAGTTCAAACAAAAATTCCTACTCATGCCTCTATCGAAAAACATAGATTGTAGGACTTAGCCGTTAATTCTTTTCTTTTTTGTAGAATCGGCTGTATTTCTTTCGGTAAAAAGTAGCAACAAGTATTTCTGAATCATGAAGCAAATTGTATTAGCTAGTGGAGCTGCAGAATCAAATTGTAATGATGTTGTTAAAGATTATTTCACATAGACTGAAGATAATATTTCAATATCCATTGCTGATCAAGCATTAGACAATAAACATAAAATCGTTAATATCGACTTGGAACGATCGACACCACAATAAAATATTAAAGTAACATTACAAATACGTTCCAATACGAGAGACGTTCATCCAAACGCACAACACACCCATACCGGCATTCACATCAGCACCCACACATACACTCCCACCTGCACCCACATCCAAATCCACATCTTATTATTCAAGAATAGTTTATGCAAGACAAACAATAAATTAGGGCATTTTGCAAGCCTTAGTGATTTTTATCATTCGGCTTTACTCGCAAATCGAATGCGTGTATTGTTTTCATTCTATCTTTAGAACATGGGCTCTGATTGGTTAGACCTGCTAATTGAATCTCTTCGACTCGATCTTTTTACCCAAAACTCGTCAGAATGGTCTGATATTTTAATCACAGACAGGATTCATTGTTGCAGCAAAGGATCTGTTCGCTTTGATGTAACTTTAAAACGAGCGGTCGTTAGACTGCCCGCTGAATACCACACATTTTGGGCCATTTTTCAACACCTTAGTGATGTTTTAATATTTCAAATTTTACATGATTCGATGCGATTTGAAAAGTTCTGCAAAATGAGATTAAAAAGTTCGTGTAAATTTGACGATTGCGGTCGCAACCATCCTCAGAATTGTAAGAACATATGTTTTTGACTATCATGTTTTTTCATGACTTTTATCTTTCATCTTCATATTTAGAGGGTCTGCAGAGTTGAGAAATTATGGCTTTGTAGAGAATTTTATGCACGACCAACATCTCAGATTGTGACAGACATGTCGACACGCTCTCTTTTCATTTCATTATGGACTATGATAGGTGTGGTCATGAGTCTGTTTACGATTAAAGGAGCTTCATCGTGTTTCACATTTTAAGTCGGTAGAGATTGTGCGGAAAGCTTTTTAGGAATGATTGTATTTTTTTAAATAAACAGCAAGCCGCAAAAGAACATGATTCTGACGCCCACAGTTTTTCTTTAATCATCTTGTTCTTTCTGTCCTTCCTGTTCTTCTTGCCCTTCCTGTTCTTCTTGTCCTCCCTGTTCTTCTTGTCCTCCCTGTTCTTCTTGTTCTCCCTGTTCTTCTTGTTCTTCCTGTTTATCATCAACAGTGTCTTTGCCCCAGTCGTACACAGAAATACAATTCGGAGCAGTAGAACATGAATTACAGCTTCCACCATATTCATGTGGCAATTGATCAGAATCAATATGTTGTAATAACAATGTTGATGTTCCAGGACCCTTTTTAATGACAATAATTTTTGTTTTCGTTACAGGATCAAGCCAATGTTTCACTAAATTCCAAAGAGCAGGAAAAATAGCTGGTGGATTTACAATAAACATTTGTCCTAGACGTTCAGGATAATAGTTTTCATCGATGTAAAGAGATTGTTTGTATAGATGAAGTACTTTTCTAATGTTCAATTTACAACCACGTAAATCCGAAATCATAGCAAAAGTTTCCACATGTTTTCCCAATTGTCGACTACGTTCTCTTGCTAGTTGACAATTGTATTCAAGCCAATAAATATGACATTGGAGCAGTTCATCTGGTGTAAACATATTCAATATTTTATCCACACGAATTATACCCGATTTCTCGATATACAATGGTCGATGAGCTTTTGTATAGCCATGGTGAGCATTCGGAACAATTCTTCGAAGGAGATCCATTCGAGATGATGTGGGCTCATGTTCAAGAATCGAGTCAACGTTATTGTCTATTCGCCATTGTATCATTTCCATAATAGATTTAATCGTATGTATTACATTCCATTTTCTAGCACGAAGGAATCTGTGCAATTCATAGCGCCATTCATTTTCTTCTTGCTCACTATTGAATTTAGTCTTCACAGATAACTTAAGTTTATGCTGAAGATAAGATGTATGCTTTGATTTTAATTCATTGTAAACGGCATCAAATTTTTTTTGCTGCTCGACATTTAATTGATTAATGTCAAACAATGGACTACTGATGGCCATTCTTGTACACAATGACCTTACTGTTCCTGATAATTATTGAGGTTCTTAGTGGGAATATAGGTATGTTGGTATACGCCTTGCCACGTGACGTGCTTGTAATGAAGTAATTCTACAAAAACGAAATCAAAGAAAAAGAAAGGTAAGTTGCATGTGCACGATAAGATAGCTGAGTGTTTATTATGTTTAACGTTGGATCTTTAATTTACTGAAAGTGAATTTTTTCTCAAAAATGGCAAATAACCATGAAACGTGTCTAACGTCTCTCTTGTCTGAATTTTATACCGATACTGATTGAGACTGTTTCGTTATAGAACCCTGGTTATCATATGAGGATGAAATGCAGAAAAAACACGAGCAAATGATGTATGCTGCTTTTAAACTTGACGATTTTCCCGATGGGTGATCCGATATTACCCGAAGTTTCTGACAGGCCAAAATTTTAGTTACCCGACCCCGAGGACTGGCTCGATCTCTGATGGCTAATCTACGAGCTTCTGGTCTCCTTCCTCCCGTCCGTAGAAGAGAGGCTGGCTTGTAAATGGGCACGACTTTTTCTTACTATCTAATGGCACGTGTAAGACGAAATGAAACAGTGCTTGCTGCACTTGTATCTGTTATCTTATGAAACTGATAACGATCTAGATAGCTATTCGTTTCGTCAGAACAGCAACAAACTTCTATTTACAGATTCCAGTGTATATTACGAGTGAGAAAAAGAAAAATAACTATGAAATTACAGCAGCCTACTGTTTATGGATGAAGTGTGGATGTGGGTGTGGGGTGTGTGTCGGTTTGATTGAAAAGATTCCTACACCCACTCACTCCACGCACATACCCATCCTCCGCGACATCTCTAGCTGTAAAACTGCAAACACTCAATCTCCTCAAAAATAGGTCATGGACACGACCTCTTTTCAGGGTGGACATAGCTCAGTGAGCTCTACAAGACGCGTCTATTCTTGACTTAAAGGCGATCTGACAATTGGATATGTTCCCTGGTAAGTTGCATACATATGCACTCAGCATTTCGAGGCAATACGCTTAGTTGTTGCGAAAAAATTCAAATGGAGAGTTGAAAAAAAACTTGAGTGCGTTACCTACAGAGAAGCCGTTTATTCATCACTAAAATATGATAAAGAGCTATTATTGTTGGTGTGACCTTTGAAGATAATATTTACTTATTTTCTTCACTTCATAAATATCACATGTGCAAACTCTGTCAGTTCAGCACAGTGGGAAAAAACCCAGTGCTCACCTCTACGTTACTATATTAGAAGAGAAAGACGAAACCAAACATCTTCGAAATGTCAGCTGCTCAAAAACGTCGTGCTAAGCGTCTCGCTTTACTACTCAATGATCCACCTCGTGAACTAGAAATCGACGAAATTTCTCGTATAAATTTTACACAAACACACATACATTCACGTTTCTCAAACAGTAGTCAAAGTATGGATGTTTTCGACACGTACTTTGCCCTCAAATTTGGTTTGATGCCTATCGAAGAACTGCCACCAATTCGTGTGTACGAACATTATAATAAGTTGTGGTCAATAGATAATCGTCGTATATGGATCATGCGTGAAGTGGGCAAATTCTATTATGAAGGACCATACACACAGAGGCATAGTATGAGTCGATTCATGGAATTCGCCGGCAAGTACAAGAGTTTGCATGGAACTTCTGGTGAACAGGTAGAATTCCATTCAGATGATTCGTCCGCATGTTGCATCGAAGCCTGGAATTTAGGCATACTCGATGAACACGAATTCAACCATCACTTGGGATTGACACGCGATGAAATGAAATTTTTTATTCAATGTCCAATACATCGCCATCTCTCGTGCGGGTGCCTCGATATAATGCGTGATGGGACTCGTACAATCTCCCTTCAAGAAGCATTCGTCAAGCGATGCCGACTTATTCGACAATTGGCTAAGAAAAATGGTCTGAAACTGAGCACACGCAAAAAGAAATTACTCAATCGATTCGACGAGGAGAAGGAAGAAGAGTCATTAGATGAACTCATTGCACGATTGCTTCTGTATTCAGGCTACTAAAGATGTTGCTATTACTACTATACAAACGTTAGAAATGTTCATACGCCTTGAAAAAATACGAATTTGTCCTGCGCTCGAAGCCTGTTCTTCATACAAGTAGACAGTATTTTCTTATTCTTACTAGTACGTAGTAGACAAAAAAAGTGTTATCTGGTTAACATTGTATACCAAAAGAATGGTATTTTTTTTTTATCGAAACTGTATTTATTGAATTTCAGTTAGTCAAGAAGAGCGGTTCTGTATGGCATTTCGCTATACAGAGTGTCTCAAGAACCTGTCGGATGAAAAAACATGAACAGCTCTTGAACAATTCAAACGACTTTTCTAAACTTTTTGTCATTTCATTCGAGGAGTCTCAGTTTTATTTCATATAACTTTATCTGCAATCAATGTTCTAAATGATCATCTTGAATTAAAATACCTAGGTCAACTGTTTTAAAAATATTTGAAAACACACATTAAATTGAGTTTCTTTTGAAATTATTTTATTTTTTCTTGTCCATTCTTGATTATTAATTCGGCCAGATGTTTTAGAACAGTTTTATACACATCGTCTTGCATGTGTTATCATAGAAAAAAAAAGAACGAGAGGCTTCATTCTACTGAAATATTTATATTTTTCTACTAAGAAATCAGTATACTTTTGTTTATGGTGTTGAACAAATGCTTGCAAAAGCCTAAACACTTGATTTCATTACATTTTTACACGTATTATGAACTTCATCAACTTTTTCTTCTATTATTACTGTAGATCTTCTAGAATGTGACCGATATTCTCCGGTACGTTTTACAAAAGGGTTGAAATGTATCTGTAATGCAATATGTTCATCTAGTTTTTCTGTGCCACATTCGACTTACAGTTTTCATTTTATAATCGACGATGACTCGAATTTGATTATCAATAGAGCTACGCATTGTACTGCTAACCTTCATCGGCATAAGCATTTCGTCTGAAAACATATTGAATAAAACATTAAGGTGCATCAAGTGCATTGTTCAAGGGCTACTCAAGTTTTTTTACTCGACGGACCGTTGGAATGCCCTGCAATCCGCTCTCTGTAATAGTGAAACAGAATCAAATTAATATTTCAGATTTATCTTCCAGTAGATATTTTGACATGAACATCGGAGCTTCTGATTGCATGGTCTGAGTAACCTTTTTTTCATCAATCATTTCAACATGTAGGGTGTGGGTGTTGGTGTGTGGGGGGTGGATGTGGCTATGGCAGTGAGTATCACTGTGGACGTGGCTGTTGGTAAGGATGCTCATGTTGATGCTTTCTTGAAATACCTGAGGCTCACACCCTTACACCCTATCCACACTCACACAGCCACACTCACATCGACACCTACACCCACACCCACACCCTCTATCGAACTATGTAAAAACATCGAAGAAAAAGTTTCACTCCAATTTTTAATTAAGAACGCCTTAATTTTCTATGCCAAAAACAGTATAAAATTTCTGAAAATCTCTTAAGTTCGCAGGCGATGGTAAATTCCGCTTTCCAGGGAATTCAAATAAAGTGACTATAGGAGAAATTTCATGTAAATTTAATCGAATGCTTTTAAGGATAATCATAGAAAACTTTTCTAATTAAAAAAAGAATATTGAAATGAAGTTGAAGTCTAAGTTAGAATTGGGTTGGGTCAAGTCAAGTCAAATAAGAATATATATCTATATGTATACATAAAAGGTGTGGGTGAGAGTGAGGGTGGTATGCGTGTGGGTGTGGGTGTGCATCTGGATGAGGGTGGTGTGCGTGTGGGTGTGAGTGGGTGTGGGTGGGCGTATAATAGATTCATCGACACTCACACTCACACCCACATATATATATTCTTACTTGACCCGACCCAACCCAACCCAATCTTCTGCACTTTAGGTGTAGCCAATTTTGAATTTCCAGGAAAGCAGAATTCACCATGCCCTCTAAGTTCGATATTAAAAAGTTTCGATAACTCTTATCATTTAGTACCAATAAATCCCGTTTTTGATGAGTTTTTATTTGGTATAAAATTCATTCTTTACCCTATTTGAATTTATGGCGGTTATCCCCCTGGCAAAATATTATTTCCAACCTATTACATAAATTACATAAATGTCGTTGAAATTTTGTCATATTTAGAGAGTATCAGATTTTTTTATAATATTTGAGGCTTTTTGTTGCATCTATATTGGCAAACATGTCGCATACGTTTTAATCCTCTGAAAACGATCGACTCTTTTTCTTCTGCATGACTAAGAAACGAAAATTATTATGAAATCGATCAAATCTATTGACTGATTGGAAAAAAAACTATTCCAATTTAATCAAAACTTGATCTTCACTCAGGTAAGTCATTTGCACGTTTCTTACTTGTAATGCTTACTTAAATGCACGTGTATTGCTGCACATTATTTTAAATGAAGAAGAAATAGAAACAAAATAAAAGCAATGCATTCATCATTTATAAAACAAACAAAAGAAAACTTTTATGCTTGGAAACTTAAAATGAATCATGCATATTTATCGATATTTAAAGGGTGAGTTTCTATAAAAATCTGGCGCCCTTCTGCTACCGCCGATTGAATAATACGCAGAATCGTTTGACTTTCAGGTATGTTAAGGAACCGCATGGCGTAATGTGCAATGCCAATATCTTTAGAAAAAATGTCAAACTCTGTTGGACCATTTTGTCGACTTGTACAACGTATCACAGAATGAGAACAAGTCAAAAAAGGAAACAATCTAAAAGAGCTCTTGTAAATTTACGTCGAAGCAATATTATTTTCAATTTTCTGTTAGTTTTTTTTTCATATCGGCTAAAACATGAAGAAAACACGTTTCATAATGATTACAGTAACACAAAGACTGCTTATTTTCACTGGTGTATTGGAAGTCAAACTGACTATTGATTTTTATATCAATATATAGCTTTATCCGAAAGCAACTGAATAATTTTATTTTTCCAACTAAATTCATGCACCATTTCTGTCAATGATGGCTGATGATCTCGCAAATTGATCGTCCGTGAAAAAGCCTTAGTTTTACAACAAAACTCATATTTCAAACCTTTTTTAATGCAATGGTCAATAATATGTCAAACACATTTACCCAAGTTGCTAGCAATCGAGTTTTGATGCACTACATTTTGATTTATTGATTGTTTGAATTCGATTAATGTGACTCAAAGTATTTGAAACATAGAGGTTTTTCCATTTGTGATAATGTTGCAAGAACGTTTTCTTAGAGATGCTTAATTTTTTGACCTTTCACTCTTCTGGGAGCCATTCTGGAATAATGTCCGGTACAAACTATTTAATTCAGAAATTATGTTTTCCCATAAAAAAGCTTTGTTTGTTTACAAGTCAGCAATATAGTCTAGTTGAATTCGACATTTTAGTAAAAACCTTTGTATCACATATAAATACCTCCTAAAAGTTACAGTACAATCAAATGAGTGCCGTAGGTACAGCATATTTTCATTTGAAAGCTTTTTATCTTTTTGAACGATATCGTCTATCTGGTACAGAAAATTGACCTTCAGATTTGAATCTTAAACAACATGGAACTTCGGATTTCGGAGGAAAGAGAAGAGTGCCTTTTCTTTTGAAAACATTATTATAAAGACGTGGAAGTTTATAGCGAGAAAAGCGACTCTATCTTCAACTCTATTAGTGATCGTGAGAAAGAGTACGAGTGTAAGTTCGTTAATCTATTCTGTAATCTCTTGCACATACATGCATGCCTCAAATTCATTCATGCTCACATTCCGTGCCCATATCTTCAAACTCGAATATCATCATAGTTCGATTTTTATAAAGTAAACTCTTTTTAAATGATCTTTTACTTTTGCTTTCATACAATACACCAATTCTATTTGATTTCTTGATAAAATTCATCAGAATTGCATCACGTTTTTACTAACAATTGAAAAATAACAGCCTTATAAAAGAGAAATACTCTAGATACTTTTTTATGTCTTAAGATAAATAATTAACGTGATTGTACTGAAGTACCCATTGAAATGGACAGTTACTCTAAATCAAAGTTTAAGAATGAAACTCGTCTGTGTCGCCTTCATCTATGGGTAGATTGGAATGAATTTGGTTTCAGTATTTGTGAAGGATCACAATCGCCTCATATTATTGATATGGTTGAGTCAAATAGTCCGGCAATGGCTGGTGGTCTCCGAATGCGAGATTTTATTCTTGCAATCAATGGTAAGAATGTAACAGATGTGCATGAAAAAATAATTAGAAAACTAATAAATCGAGCACGAGATTCCAAAAGTATGGTTGAATTGCTTGTCTGTCAAGAAGATATTTATGAGAATACAAGATGTAAGTCAAAATTGAATGATCTCTCCAGAGCTACAAGATTTGAAACACCGACAACAATGCCTATTGAATATATTGAATTTTCAAAAAATCGACTACGTACATGCACAATTGTATTAAATGCTGATCAGAATTCATCGTTTGGTATTGAAACAGCTCGTGGTCAAAAAGGTATCGGTTTATATATTATATATGTTGTACCCAATTCACCAGCAGCATTAGCCGGATTACGAAACTCAGATCGTATTGTTAAAATTAATGGTGAAAATATCGATAAAGATAAAAGCGAATCCATAAGAAAAAAAATCAAATCCGCTAGGATAATAAATGGTGCTATCGAATTATATGTTGCTGATACTCATGCATACAAAACATACAAAGATTCTACAAGCGAAAATAAAACATCAAGTGGGACACTCTCGAGAATAGCTGAAAGATGTCGTCGACGATCATCTACCAGTAAGACATTAAATACTAATCAGAATGAGTTACTGACTTATTTTAAATTCTAAGTTTCGTTTTGGAGCATAAAAACGATAGGATACACTATGTCAGAAAAAAAAACAGTCCAGAGAATAAATTTTTCAATGAGATTGATTATAAGTCCATATGTTTGATATTTCAGATCTCTTTTGAAAATTATCTAAAATAATCTCACATGTTTTTGTCGACAATTATTTTATAACGGTTCGAATAGATTTTTTATAAAATTATTCTTGTTCAATATCTACAATTTGTTTTACTATATGTGATTCAAATTCAGGTTTTAGGGAAGAATGTATCATTTGTTGTAGTGTGCGGCTATGGTGATTATTGTGAGTATTGTTGTTGTTTTCAACCACACTCACACTCCGTTTTGATCTCTGATACAAATCTACTAATTCATATAATTTTGTAAAATAAAACATCATGTCTTTCGTATATCTAGTTTCAATTAATGAATCAATAATTTGGAAAAGTTCAACTTTAATCTCGGATTGAGGAAGATGACTTGGAAACCGTTCTGATTAATGTTACTTAATTGTTCATTGATTTACTATAAAATAAGTTGGACAAGAAAGATATTCCATTTCACATTTCTGACGCATCTGTCCAGAAAACAGAATGTAAAGCAGATGTTTTACTTTCTACTGTTTCGTATAGGTTCCATAAAAAGCCTTCCTCCACAATCTAGTCAGTGTACAGATTTATCACCCGCACCAACACTACGTAACAATGAAGACAACAGTCAAACTGCACATAAATATGGTTCTATGCAAAGTCTCAAGCCTCTACTACTCAAAGTTCCAAAAGACAAAAGATTGAGCGGAATTGATCGATCGAACAAATTGTATGCGTCCGAAAGTAATGTAACTTCAAATGAAAATGAGTGCAATCTGACTCATTCAGTCAGTCGATCTATCGTCAGAAAACCATTATGTATGATATTTAAAACTGTACAAAAAAAGGCATTCTGATTATTTCTCAATTTCAGATGATGAATCTATCCAGATGGGACTACTAGTCGATCTTATGAAGTAAATTGTACAATGGGTGAAGACACCTTTAGAAAACAGAATCAAGCAGCCCATTCTAACATACGAACAACACAAACCAGTTGCAATTTGCTACGACCCATATCCACTCAGCAAAGAAAACCTCTTCCCAATTTTACTTCAGATATGAGATTTCCACGAAATGAGTTTCGATCATCAAAACTTTCAATTGCCAGCAGTCATTGTTCACAGGTAATACAAGTTTTTCTTTCTCGAATTACAGTTTTTGATTATATTACTTATGGCAATACGAGAGAATTTATCTGATTCAGTTTCATAGAAAGATTGGAATCTTAGCGGCGACATCACTAAATTCGTTTATTTATAAATCTCTCAACAAAAACAATCAAACAGGCGAATGGAATATATTTAGATGGTGATCGATTTTTCAACTAAGAATACTTCCCTGGAAGTAGGTCTTAAAGAGACTAGCAAGAAATTGAAAATGTTTGTACTGCTTTCTACTTCTTGTCAAATTATTGAATTTTTAGTAAACCTTTCTTATAAAACCGCTATTTTTCAATGGAATAATCATTCTCAAATTTCCATATAAAACATCACCCTCAGGCAGAAACTGTATAAAAGAATTCATTGCTTGAAAACTGCACATTGCGAAAAGATTATGTTCAAACGTTTTAAAATTCGTACGCTTAGTAGTCTAATGAAAACATCACAAAAATTGGAAAATATTGACTCTATTGAAAAACTGAAGTTGCTTAAGGCATATTCACTGAAAATTTGATAACTAATACTTGCATATGATTCCTCGCTAATTATCGTCGATTCACCCATTAGTTAGTACCTGTTTGTTGTTTGGACAAATACATCAATAATTGCTATTTTAATTCTTCTTTTATTGTGATGTCCACGGCAAGATTGTCTTTGTCTTTATCCTCTTTTTCGATTCTTCTTTATACAGTTGCGAGCAATGTTCTTATTCATTTGATCAATAAATAAACAGAAAATCGATTGTCGATCCAATGAAATACAAACTATTTAATTTATATATACAGTGGAGTGCAAAAAAAATTGCCGATACACATATGCTTTTTCTCGAGTCATATCTGCTAAGCGTATGAATGGATTCTTTCGAAGCCTTCCTCGGCAGTCCAGGAGATGCTACAGAATGCAATATGAGAGATACTTCTTCAAAAGTATCATTCTGTTGACCGATGTGCATAATGATTTGAACATTCACTGCTTTTTTTGCATATTGGATGGTCATCTTACACTACCTGAGCTAGGACAATCGTTGAGCTGTCGAAGTCGTCTTGTTACCGAAGCACTTTGTTTATAGCATTAAATGAAATGTAAATCAGCTTCAAGAAAAAGTGATTTTAGAAACCAATAGATGGCCGCGATCTACACATTTCTCCGTACAAATGGTGCCCTACCCGTATTTCTCACTTTCTCGATAATCACTTATACGGTCGACTTGAAATTTTGAGGATAGATGGGCCTTGGCTAGTAGATGAAATTTGTTTCAGTAAATAATTCTCAGAATTTGTCTTCAGGTTCAAATAGGAGTCACATTGTGAGAATGTGGCGCATAGTTTGTTTCCTGTCTTAGAAACCAGGGCAGCATCAAATAGAGCTGAAACTGCAGCTACCAAATCTTGATCCGAAAGTAGGTGCATGGCAGCTCTTAATTTATTCCAAATGCATATTTTATGCTTTGACAGAATTCATAGGCATAGGCAAAATAAGCCTAAGCTATTTTCAGTGAAGCAATGAGGGTATGATATTTCCTTGTTCGTTACCTGAAGGAAGACAGAACTAGTTATTGATTAATACATTTATGTACTCCGTAGTATGTAAACTATTTACGAAAAAAGAACTTTCGATATTCATCGTATTCAAAAGAATAGATTTAGCAAATACTAACGGCAATTTTTTTTTGCACTCCTCTGTATATATTGATTTTTCTTTTATTGCTTGAAGACTTACAGAAGGCATACAAACTCGCATGCATCCATTGAAATCCGAATGGGTGATCTGACAACTGAACAAGTAATTGAAACACAGATTAGCACTATAATGAAAATGAATACATACATTTATTTTTCGGTATTTTTAGAGTGATATTATTGTTGTTTGTCCATCATCAAGACATTTATTTGACACGGTTTGCCAAGCTGGAGAAGGCTTGATTGATGCAGCGTATGCAGATGCATTAGAAGAGAATCCTCAAGCTTATATCATAGATATAGAAACTGATGGTCAGCTTCCATCTGATGTAATTTATTTCATTCCTTGGAAACCACATTCTGATGAAAATCTACTTCGTAAATCACTTCAAAAATTTATTTCAATTGCCATGGAGAAGGCAGCATATGATGGTTATCGAAGAATAGCCTTTCCAGCTATTGGTTGTGGAGAATATGGTTGTTCTGTAAATCTTGTTGCTCAAATTTTTATAGAAGAAATCCATCGTCTTTTAACTACATATTCAATATCGGTTTCAATTGTGATAGAACCGAGCAAAAAAGCGATATATCATGCATTTCAAGCACAGATCGATCGTTTATATATAACACAACAAGAGTTGAATTATTCTGGTATATCGTCCGATATTGGAAAAGGCAAACTTGAGATTAAAATGGGAGATATAACAAGAGAAAAGGTAAACGATCATTTATAAGTCGATCAAGAAAAGAATTCATCGCTTTATGTAATACTCAAAATGAAAACGTTGAATTATTTCAGAAAGAGAAATTCATCTCTTTCTATAAAAAATAAATCATTCGAAATTCCTTTTGTTTTCCTATAGGTCGATGTTATCATTGTCAGTTCATCTTCGATCAACTTAAAAAGTGCAATAATGGAAGCAGCAGGTGATGACATTCAATCGTTCTATGATGACGAACTTAATTATAATCAATGTTCTTTACTCATACCAACACCACCTGGTGATCTACCTTGTGAAACAATATTTTTTATTAAATGGAAACCTAATGATGACGAAGCTATACTACAGCAATCTATTGTTGATTTTGTGTCAAATGCTATTCAAAATATGATCTCATATGGCTTCAATTCTATTGCATTTCCGGCAATTGGATGTGGAGATTATGGCTGTTCTGTAGTTCTTGTAGTTAAAACTCTGATAAAAGAAGTCAAAAATCAATTGCTAAAGAGAAAGTTACCGTTAAAAGTAATATTCGTTGTACAACCAGATTCTGTCAATGTTTATGATGAATTTTGTAAACAAGCATTGAAATCTTCGGAAGGTAATGTTTATAATATGACTTCATTGGATCTATTTTGATTTTCCATATATTATGAAGAACTCATTAAATTATAGCTTTGGTTACTATCATGATTAAAGCAAAATAAACTTCAAAGCATTCCAAGTTGTAGTACACCCTCATTTGTATCCTATATCATCTCTTCAAATCCGAAAGAATGAATCTTTTTAAGGTCATTTGGCAGGAAATTAGTAAATGCAGTGTTATCCATTAGTACCTCGTTACACTACCAATGTGCCTATGTTCCCATAGACACGATACAGCTCGAGAATCTCTAATTAATACCACCTGTGTGCTATGATAAAATCGATACATGAGAGTGAGGTGATTTAGTTTCTCTACTGATCCATATCCACTAATTGAAGAGAATTTTAGACAAAAACCTAATCATGCCACATATATATCGTTAAAATTGTTTCTAATCAATGAAAGACTAAAGTACTTCGATTCAATCTATTTTTACTCACGACCGTAAATATAAATACGAGAAGTATAAGTTTAGGATATTACCATTCATTGTATAATATTCAGTTGTCCTATTCGTTCAAGTTAAAAAAGCCTATCCTATTGTTTAGACTACAAAAATTTCAGATAGAACGAACATGTACTTGAATAGTAGTGAAAATATGCAACAAATTGAGATAGGTTCAACATATATTATAACCAATTTTTGAAAATAGGAGTGGATACAATAGCACTGTGTCAATTTCCTGACACATGGATACATTCAGCAAACGATCGAAAACGATTTCCAGTGTCCCCTAATACAGATGAATATATGTCAGTTTTTCAAGATTTCTATCAAGAAATGAGCAACATGGATATTTGTGTCATAAAAATTGAACGAATTCAAAATGAACGATGGTACGCACAATATTTGGCACATTGTCAAGAATTTCAAAAACGCATGAAAAGAAATACTGAAAAACGTCTATATCATGGCTGTCCTGAGAAAGCAGCAAATTTAATTATAGAAGATTGTTTTAATAGAAGTTTTGCTGGGGTGAACGGTAATTTTTATTCGCATAAATGTTTTTTTGCTATGATACAAAAAGGCATATTCATTATTTTTAGGCACAGTTTATGGTGTAGGTGTGTATTTTTCATCGAAACCTAGTTACAGTCATACATATACTAGACCAAATGCAGATGGAGAGCGATGTATGTTTGTGTCACGAGTTCTAATCGGCAAATCAACGCTTGGCAATTCATCAATGAAAACTCCGCCGCTTGGATTTGATACAACAACAGATAACAAGCATATTTTTGTTACTTATCATGATGCACAAGCATACGCTGAATACTTGATAACGTATATAAGAGACCGTCAGTAGTTTTCTATATCAGTGCTAAATAAATATTGTTCGTTTGCTGAAATGAACTATGGGTCTTAATTATACCGTTTTACGATGTAATCTCTGTAAAATTGTATTCAACTTATTTTTTCTTGCATGCTCATATATTCATGAGTGTAAAATAAAGAAGATTACTATCTGGGTATAGATGTTCTACCTTCATCGACATGTGCCGCAACTCCTACACACACAACCTTATAAGATTTTTGTTCGCAAATTATATTTGCTTAGAAATTAAGTGAATATAATTTTTTTTCATTTGCTCTACAGTAATCAGATTATTCGATTGTTTACCTGGAGTTTTCGTCTTCTCTTAATCTACTCCCCTTACATGCACACTCGAGACTCAATACTACAAAAATGAAATAGCCAAACGTCTTCTCTAAAAGGAACACTCATATAGCATGATCACTAATTCAAAATTTAACTTTCATGTTTATCATCAATAGTTTCATCAATGACAAAATTTGCTCCTAGAACGTCGGGAAGTGGCAATTGAAAAGAAACAATAAATTTCAAACAATCTGCTCTTCTCGATGTGGATGTGAGTAATAAGAAAACCAACACCCATGTCCTACACACCATGCATTATCGACAAAAGAGTTTTCATCAACTAGGAACACATTTAATAAAAACAGTTCTTTGTTCTTAGGAACTTGTTCGTCCACATGACATTCTTCTTGTTACAGGACAAAGATGTTCTTAAGAACGAAGAATTATTTTTATTAAACTTGCTTCTAATTGAGGAAAATCCGTTTTCCGATAGTGTATTTTGTGCTTGCCATCGATGATCACATTCTAGGACTGTCGGAACGCGATTTTTCGCGCAATAAACAAGAAAAAGATTCTTCAAAACGCATTTCAAGAGAACGCTAAAAGTGTCTTACGAACAGATCCTTCTACAACGTTCTTTTTTATTCATTTTTTTCTATGAGTAGAAATTACCATTTGTCGCATGGGTTTTTATTTTACCGCTAGTAGAAATATGTGTAGATATTGCTTGATAGTTCAAGATTGTCATTGAAAAAGACCGTTTTTAATCCGAACGTCAGGATTCTGTTTGAACTAATTATTCATTTTTGTCACCGATCGAAAACTTATTCAACTCTCATATGAAACGCAAACAAAGTCAATAAACGATCAAAGAGAAACTTTATAGCGTTGCATTATTTGATAAAATTAAAAGCAAACATGAAACTGCAAAGAAAGAAGGTTCCACGACTACTAAATTAAAAAGAAAGGATCATAAATAAAAAAAAATCTTTTTAAAATTTGCCAAAAGAGAACAATGTTCCTCTCAATTTTTTTATATTTTTTAAAGTGTTTGTTCATGATATTAGAAACAATATTTCTTCCTTTTGGTATGAAGGATCATACGTAATGATAACGAAGAATATTCGATCATAAACATTTTAAATTTAAATCAATTTTTCTTTTTGTAATGATTTCCAACACTTTGCCAACATTTGTTTTGATCTACGAACATTAATTTCTTCGCAAGCCAATAATGATGATAATGAGCAAAAAGAAGAATACAATGAAAAGAAAACGATAGTCGAAAAACAATAAAAACTTATATTTATTAAGCATCAAGAACATCCAAGCAGTGAAACACCTCAATTTAGCTGATTTGAATAATGATCAAGCTAATTTAAGAATTTGATAGTGAAGAAAATATATATTACGATTTCTTTTGTATTTTAATAATAGTATATATTACTGGTTAGTTAATCTCGATCAATAGTATGATTCTATTACTGTCATTTGATTGCGAATTTGTGTATTGTCTTCTTTGCAATGCGAAATGATTTTGTTTTTAATAACATTGTCACTCTATACGTCGATATATTTCGTCCTGTACCTAAAAGTTTGCAACATACTAAAAAAATATTTTCTTCAATGTTTGTTGAAACGAAGAAGAGTACACCCGAAATTTCTAACATCTCAGTACATTTAAATTTCATTGACCATTTCGATTAATTTTGTTTATTATCGATTTTAATCTGATTTTACCTCTAATTCGTTTTACATGAATAGTGAATATCCTTATTAACCTAATCTGCACTGACACCCATACTCCAGACCCTACATCTAGAGTGTAGTGTCTTGAAAAAAAGTTCTGCATTAATTTCGTCACAATTTTCAAGTGAAGGTTATTGCATTTTCATTTTGAAATATTCGATAGTTAATTGTGCAAATTATTATTACATGTTTTTCTTATCATTTTGATGAATAAACATGTAAGCATTTGCTGTTTTTTTTTCATTCTATACAGTCATATATGACTCGTCGTTGGGCATTTACACTCGACATATATGCACAATCGTGACGCATAGTTTGAAAGAAAACATATTACACGTGTACATTTTGCGCACTACGATTCATGTCTTCTAAAAAGAAATGCAATCTTCAAGCATTACCTATTGAGCTTATTCATCGAATTTTCGATGAACTTGATGCAGAGACAATTGCCATCTCAATTCGTTGCGTGTGTAAACGGCTCTATTCCATTGTTAATGGCTACAATTACTATAAACTGAACTTCCGTTATGTGTCAAAATCTGATTTATCTCTCATGGCACGTATTATTGATCCTAAGAATGTTATTTAACTTACACTGTCGGGTGAACAGGAAACACGCGAGCAAATGTCTTCATTTCTTTTCCACTTTCGTATTGACCAGTTCATTCGACTACGTTCATTGAGTTTCTTTAATCTAGAAGATAAAAATTTGAATCAATTTGAAAAATGTGTCATGAAATATCCCCTTACAACATTCTCAATGACGTATCGTTACTATAGTAGTAATAACACAATAGCATTGTTATCATCTATTATATCGCACAATGATCTTCGTACACTCGAATTCAAAGGAAGCTATGTGATTGTCAATGAAGTAAAATGGCCATTTTCATGTGGATTGAAATACGTGACAATTTTTTCTTCATGCAATTGGAATACAGTTTACTCTATTCTTGGTCACTTACCTCATCTAAGAAGATTGGTACTAGAGGAACTAGCCGTCAATGAGCCGTTTGTTACACATCCTGTTATTATACAATCAAGTAATTTAACGTCACTCTTCTTAAGCAGTAGTTCTGACATAACAATGGACCATGTTGAATCACTCCTTTCACTTTTACCTATGATAAAGCATCTTCGGCTGACTGGTCGGGAACCTTTAACTGATTCTTTATTATTTGATGGTTCTCGATGGGAAAATTTCTTTGAAACGAAATTACCTCTATTGAACAAGTTCGAATTTTCGTTTATTTGTCATATATCCGACAATTCCGATTATACTACTGTGGAATCATTGATTCTACCATTTCGAACATCATTCTGGCTCGAAATCAAACATTGGTATGTTAAATGTGACTATGAGTACAACGAATATGATGAGAAATTTCATCTCTATTCGATACCAATCTTCCAAAATAGCTTTGATTATCCTGGTCGACAAAGTACAATCCGGCATTCTACGTTGAACACCGTTGATAACAATTCAACAATCATCATCAATGCGCATAAATTATCCTTAGACTTGAGTCGAATGATGACTGAAAACATTCAACAAAAGGTAAGTGTTATATTTTACATTTTCAAATCGATTATTTCTTCTCGAATAAATAATTCTTCTCAAAGAAAGTCGATAAAATATTATTACAGTCTAATGATGAGTTTTGTTATATACCTTTCTTAGACTCGTATTGATTAGTACTGATTTTTTTGGTGCCGAATCATTTTGAAAGATTATAATTGTTGTTAAAAGTATTCTTCATCAGTGTTAACGTTTCTCGAGAAGATTTCAATAAAAATTACGGATTTGCTAAAATAGGTAATACAACTTGCACAGTAGAATAAAAGTTGTTCTATGTAGATTTGACAATGATGAAAAAAGTGACTCATCTTATTGCCCACGTTTCTCTAATATACAATATGTGTCATAAATAACTTTACAATACAAAAAGTTTTAATATTTTTCTCGTACTTTCATCAAATGAACTAAATGTTCTTCTGGTGGTAGAGGAGAATTCTTTCATAACAATTTCTATTCAATTTCATACAGAAAATTTTTCATTTCCAATACAAAAATAATACTTTCGACAGTTGGTCCGCCAAATGATTAAACAATTTTGAGTCAATATATAATTCAGCAGTATGAGACCAATGAACTGTAACAATCTTCAAAGTGTTGATGGTTTTGTTTCCTTCTCACAGAGATATTGAGTCTTTCATTTACTCTTCTATGAAGAACCTAACTTTTCCATAAAATTGTTTTTTTCAATTTTTTTTATCTAAAACTTTGCTCACATAAAGGTCTCAATTATACCGAATTTTAGAAATTTTTCAATATACTTACTGCAAGATATACACTTTTTCAACAATATCATTTAATGCATGAACCCTCGAAGGTTGTTACAGCTTAATGATCTCCTACTAATGGATGAAATATGGCCTCAGAAATATTTTTAACCACAAAAAAAAATGCTACGTGTCTATGTTAGAGAAAATGGTGGAAACTTTGGAAAATATTTCAAAACTTTTCTTTAATTAATAAAAACGTTGAACTGTTCGATTCCATTGAAAATCTATTTACACACATACTAAATAGTGCTTTGGTGGAGTATTAGGTTTAGCTTCATTTTATTCTGATAAAATGGCAAATGCTCGAAAGAATTCTAAAATCGTCTGTTTTATTTGACTGTGTCGTGTTCTGTTAAACTGAGAGAAGTAATAGTTTTTGAAAGACTATACAAATCTACCCACCCAAAACAGCGCTCAATCATGTAAAAATGCATGATCAAATAATCATCATTACTTTTGATTAATATGTAATACAGTAATAAATGATAAATGCAACATTATTATCGATTGTGGTCCATAACGATTTCTAATGAAATTCAATGCATCATAGCTTCAAAACAGATTAACTTCTAATCGATTCATATTGCGTATTTTTTTGTTGAATAGACAATAATTGATTACACATTGCTATTTTCAAGTAATCGATTACTCTTCATTTCACTGAGGCTGTCCGAGACAATATGTTCCTCATGGAAGTCTAAAAAGAAATTGTCTTTTTTCATGCTAAATAACAATGAGGATTTTTCGCTTGTGAGCCAATCGATAAGAGATACTCGGACATATTGTTTTAGAGAAAGGAAAATTTTGAAATCGAGAGTTGTTAAAATAGCAAAGTCAATGTAGACCATTTTTTATTAAATTTGTTCCATTTACATATAAAATGCTTTGAAAAGATTTCTGAATTTTATATAAATATATCACACATTTTTGTTTTTAGTTTAACACAAGAATGGATTATATCTTTCGGAATGTGACAGAACTTACACTGATGATAAGTCAAAAATGGCCTATCAGTTCCATTGAACATCTTTCAAAACTTCTTAATGTATCGAATCTTCAAAGAATACACTTGAATTTCCAATGCGAGTGTAGATTTGATACGAGTCTAGATGTCGAAATCGATATTCTATTCAAACGAGCATGGAATCTTCGTTCAATTCAAATAAGCTGCAATGATTCTGAGAGAATGAAGTTGATAACTATTAATGCTATCTGTTTAAAATTGCCACGTCATATCAAACGTCTTGATACGGACATTACATATGTGGATGACGCAAAAATGATATTGGAGCGAGCCGAACATTTATCAAGTGTCACATTTAGACATCGTTACGGACATACTTTCGCAGAGCAGATCATTAAATGGCTTTCGCAAGTGAAAAGAGATTTTGTATCTTGGATTGAGTGGAGCTTCTTGCTCAGCAATGACTGCAGCTATCCAGTACGATTTTGGCTTGGCAAGAGCATAAATAAGAAATCGAACGTATCAGTTAGTCACAAACGTACCAAGCGATTCCATCACTATCATTACTCATGATTTATTGGCTTTATTCGTTTTGACAAGTTTGATTTCAAACATTCATTGTCATCCTAATCAACTCATTGCATCATTGATCTTCAAATAAAAATCGAAATATTTTTATTTACAGTAATTTTTCTTGAATGAAAATATACGCATTAGTCTTCTTGTCATGCGTATTCCCACTTCAAAACTATTTTTCATGCTTTGTTAATCTATGCAATATGATTTATTATCTAAGAAATTTTTATTTTTCAATAAATATAAACGAAATGCAAATACTTGATCAATTCGATTTAATTTTAGTTAAAATAGATGTTTGTCTTTCAATCTCATATATTCAATTTAATATTTATATTCAGCTGCAATTGATCGAAGACGTTTCAATATTAAACTAAAAAAGTGTGAGTTCCATGAAAGATACTTCCCGGGCAGCTGCCCCCACACCCAGTCACATCCGCACCTTCACACTCACACCGATATGTTCGAAAAGAGCACACAATTCTAATCTTAATTTAAAGCTTTCGATTCGTCGAAAATAATTTCTAGCAAGTCAAAACGGAACAGTTATTTTCTGAAAAAACTTTCCAATCAGTCGTTAAGATTAATAATTGTTATAAGACGGAAAAGGAAAAGCCTAATACATAGATTTTGTCATAGAGAGAGCAAGGATAAGAGAAGCGAATCATGATAGGAAAAAATCTTATGATCCCATCCAAATAGATGCAGAAAACAACAGAGTTGACTCTATACAGAATTTTTTGCTTTGAAGATGTTATTTTTTTTTGAATAAAATTTTCCTGTCTACATGATTTGCAACGACTAATAGTTTTCCAATTGTTCAACAAAGATCTCGTATTTTTTTTGCAGATTTTTATGGATTTATGTATGTTAGTGGTCATTAAGTGTCATGCCATAAAAAGAGAATTTTGTATTGATAGAGAGAATTCTCTATCCAGTTTCTATTGAAATGCTAATGGTTCTTCTTCTATGGTTTCATAAAAATAGGTATAGTATTTTAAAATCTCTGAATCTCTTTGAATGCAGCATCGAAAATTATTCTTTCCGGTTACATATTATCTATGAATGATTTATTGTTATAGTATTGAAAACAGAAACAGCTTCTGAATAAATTAGCCCTACATATATTTGTTTTCACAGTTCTGAAATATGGATCGAAGAACAAGAAAATGTGGGAAAATATATTCACATAACTCATCTTTCAGTGGTATTCATATAAGAAATGATCACCCTCTTTGTCATTCTACCTCATTACAGCTGAAACGATGTCGATTCTCCAAGTTGTATGCAAAACAGATAGTTTTGTTAAAGTAGTGCGGTGCATATTTTTGTAGAGCAACACGTTCTGTACTAAATCAATCCAAATTCAGGTTTCAATACTATTTTTAGAGATATTTCTAGTTAATTTTTTTTAATAATTTTGTTAATTACATTGGACTTAATGTTTTGATTTGAAATATAAACTAAAAACATGCTTCAAAAGCTTATATTAAACAAAACTCAAATACTAGAATAAGTATGCACGGAAGTCTTCACTAGTCGCATCGAATAGTATAATTATATTTGATCTTCTGCTACGGCATTGATATCATGCATAGAATCGCTTCTCATTTTCATCAAATCGAACCGAACCAATTTCATCATTAAGAGAGACACGATGTCATACTATCAGTAACTTTTTTTCTATTTGAAAACTTAGATATGATGAAGTTCACTTGCTGTATGAGCAAATTCGTTTTCAATCCAGCATGCTCTTAATTGAAAAGCACCCATATAAAATGTTCTTTTTGGTTCTCTTATACGATTAGTGCGAATATGTTTCAAACAAACAATAGTTTATCGCTCTCGTGAATATAAATATAGATAAAATATAATTATCTTGGTAAACTTAAAAAACTGCTGATTGCTCGACAAGATTAATTAATGCAAAAAAACATGATCAGGTTAATGCAATCAGAATTTTTTTTATTATTTATTATGTTTCGATATCTTGAGAATTGGGGTTTGATCAATTGTGTATCTCAGTAGAAAGATTATCTTAAAATAAAATGATATTTCTCTACAACAGTGCACCCATATAATTGTGCGACGCAATCTTAATTGGAACACATGTTCTCCAACAGAAAAAAGAACAATGCAATTTTCTCAGCGTCGATACGACACATAAATGCGTCACGTTTTTTAGTGTGTTGTCTTGTTACTCAGAGAAACGTGAAAGACATGGAGATAAAAATATCCTTTCAAATTCTTAAAGAATATTAATGCAAATATACTTTAAAAAGAGAAAAGCAGCACAATAATAAGTGACATGGGGAGAGGGGATGTTGGTGTGACGCTTCTTAGTACATCCACACTCACACCCCCATCCGCCTACACTCTATGTGCGACGTGGTAACCGTTTCACCGGTAATCGTTCTACAGATAATAATATATACCGATATTGACCGGTATATGTCGATATTCATTGATATTTAAAGGACTTCGGTGAATATGGGTTTATACCGATTCACATGGGTGTTACCAGTGAAACGGTCGATAATCGTCACCGTTGCAGCCCTAATAGTGTTACTTGTCGGAAAACAACGGTTTCTGAACTTTAATAAGCTTTTGATAGAATAATAGATTTCTTTGAAACGCAGATGAAGCCCATTTTCTACATAAAAGGCAAGCAATATGACATCACCTGCTTGTATGAGTGGGTTATAAAGTAAAAAAGAATTATTTTGTTTGTCCTGTATTCTAAACACATACGCATATTTATTATCTTTCTTTGTTTTGCTTATATTTCATATCTTTAGTGCACACAAAAAATGTTTCTTACACTGGTTTTAGTCGTTATTCTTCTAATTCTCTACCATCAAATTCGTTCATTACGTTATTTTTCCTCTCGCTCAACTCCTGGTCCTCATCCTTCACTCTTCTTCGGTAATCTGCGTCAATTATGGAAGTGTCAAAGTATTAGTCGTCAACTCCAACTTTGGACCCAAAAATATGGGCCAATCTACGGTTTCTACGAAGGTGCTTATCAACGTATTTGGGTTGTCAGTGATGTGAACTTTCTTGAAGATGTATTTATTAGACAATTTTCACTCTTTACATCGCGTAAACCAATTGCAATTTTCCTTAATCCAAATGAAAAGTATCCAAGTCTGTTGAATGCAAAAGGCGAGAAGTGGAAACAACAGAGAAAAATAATGAATACGATATTTTCAACAATGAAATTAAAGGTGAGTTCATAGTTGCTAGAGTTAACTTCAAAGTAAAGGCAGAGATATAAGTAAATCCCAGGACGCATTAGAAACCTACTGGGCTTATATTGCATCTTGGAGTCTGTACACAAAAAATTGAAAGTGAAACTGTGCAACTATAACTTTCTTTGATGATAGAAATTAAATGAAATAGCAATAATCGAAGAAAACCACAAAAATCAGCTTGACAGTCAAAGACTGCACTGCTTTTATTAGATGAAAATCAACTAGTCTTTTCTATTGGCTTGAGAAACTGTAATAGAAGCTCTTTGCTAGCCTAGATATTTGTCTGCCTTCTATTTTTCTAGGACCTATTTCCCTACTTGAATTCCTGTGTCACTCATTTCCTTTTCAAACTTCCTGCAACTAATCTTGATTTCAATATCTATGCTTTCTACAAACGTCTTACATTTGATATTATTTGTTCTTGTTGCTATGGTTTACATTCCCCTTCCGACGAATATTATCGAAAAGTTGAAGAAATGTTTGCAATTGACATTACACAATCTCCATGGGTGAAATTAACCTACTTACTTGGTCCAATGTCGTTTCTCTCACAACTGATTGAAAAACTGTATAGATTACAAGATGATTTAAAACGTTTTTTGAATGGAAAACAGAAATTTCTTCAATTTAATGAATTTCAAAGATATTGGATCAGAGAAAAAGTTAGAGAAATTGTTGATCTAGCAATAGAAAGTAGTGACGATGATGGAAGAACTGATTTAGTGCATTTATTATTGAAAGCTGCAAAGAAGGTAACACGTCATGTTTTGAGTCTAGTAACTTTGAGGATTTCGAAAGTGACGTTTTAGATTCAAAGCAGTTTTAATAATCCTTTTCCTCTCTTTTCTTTCTTTTCAAAGGATGATTTAATATCTCACGGTGAAATCTTACAAAACGTTTCGGCCTTTCTCATTGCGGGCTACGAACCCATGGCGTCGACTATGGCCTATTCCACTTATATCTTAGCGACTCACCCAGCGGAACAATTGAAATTACAAATGGAAATCGATTCACAAGAAGATGAAGAAGAAATGAGCTATGATGCAGTTACAAAAAACTTTGAATATTTGGATAGGTTTCTAAGAGAAGTCTTGCGAATGTACCCGATTGCATTACAACAAGTTAGTCGTCAGTGTGAATGCGAAACGATGGTTAGAGATGCAAGTGGAAGAGAATTTAAAATTGAGAAAGGTATGTCGAGAGTGAGATATTTAAAAAAAATTGTGATTTTTAGCATCACAGTGGCGATAAAAATAGACCATTTTAGCTGTCTATAGAAAAGATCGTAGCTGTTTTTGTAAAGAAGTAGACCTTTTATGAAAACCAATTCTATCTTTAAGGGCGCCCCTTTCCATTTTCTGACTCCAAAAATTCACTTTTTCGATTTTTGAATGTCACATAAACGAAAAAAATTTCATTATTATTTAGATCCTGAGAAAATGCAACCTCGAAAAGAAAAACCCTATCTCAAAAATCACGTTTCAGAGCTCTTTCATGTAGCAAATAATCTATACAAAAATAATTACTTGAACGTCAAAGCAAAAAATACAATATATCGAAAAAAACGGCTTTCTTCATTGTTTCACCTTTTTCTCGAAATGAATTTTTGAAGAGAAAAATCGAAGTTTTCCGCCTTCTTTTTGTTGTCCTAGACGCTGCGATCTATTGAACTGAAAGTTTTTTATGACAACTTTGATCGGATTGGGATGTGTATTAGGAGTGTGACAGTTCAAACTCGTGAATAGTGAGAAGCGCTAGTAAAGTGCTAATGACCACTTCCAGCTCGAACTCATATGAGCTGGTGTAGGGACTCGTCTTTGACAACAAAAATGAGATTTCGTGAAATTTCATACTCACACGACACTTTTTCTTTTTCGGTAATGAATATACTAGGATTCTGCAGACTTAGATCAAAAATACCTCGAAAAAACGGACTAAAGTAGAGCCATTTTTAGGCAAATTATCTCTTGGTGTTAAAAAACTTGAAATTTTATACTGTTTAGCAGTTTTTTTTGTGGTAAAACGATTGCTTTTCATTGAACACTTTCCTGAGAAGTTTAGCCTATGTTGCGCCAAAAATTTGCCACTTGAAACTTTGTTTTCGTCCTTTCTAATTTTTCTAGATGATATCGTTCAAGCTGATGTGTATTCACTTCATTATTCTTTTGATCTCTGGGGACCAATTGATCCAGCTCTATTTTATCCTGATCGTCATCTTACACAACAATCACAATCTGCTTTCCTGACATTTGGCTTAGGTCCACGTCAGTGTATTGGCATGCGTTTTGCTATGTTAGTCATTAAATTAACATTGATACGTTTATTGAAAGAGCACACGATGGTACAAAGTAACAAATTAGAAGAAAATTGGCGTTTGAATGATAAACGTGTTATAACACCACAAAACTGTTGGATCCGATTAGAAAAGAGACAATGACGAGAAAGTTCTTGAGTTTTTTAACGTTTTTACAACTTTTTAAAAACATGCAAACACTAAGTTACTCTGAGATTGATAAGTTGAAGTGAATTACTTAGGTCATACAAAAAATAGTGGTGGATATGCTGTGATGGATGGATGTGGGTAGGTGTGAGTGTCTGTTTATGGTAATTTCACCCACATCCACAAAAATATTCATTAATCAAAGAATAATACTAATAAAAATAATTGCAGTGCCATCTAACAAAATATGCTGTAGCTGATAAAAGCCGTCTTTTTTGCAATGAAATCAATATTTTCACGAGATACAAAACGAATTTGATAGGAAAAATAATAAAAAGCTGGCATAAAAAAAGAAAACCATGTGAACCGACGATTGTTTTTAATAAGCACGGCTAAATGTCGATTTCAACGAAAAAACAATGGCATTTGAGAGGAATGAGTTCAACGAGAATGAAGTTTATCAAAACGAAAATTCGTACACAATCCCATTTTAGTGAAGCGTCACAATGCATATCTGAAGCCAAGAGGCACGATGATGTGTTCGAGGACACCTCAACCAATTGATTTTTTATGGTTACTAAAAGATGAACGTAATCATTGACGATTAATGCGAAATCAAGTAAGAGTGATCAGCGAATATAGTACTCATATTCTCTACCGTGCCATGTCTGAACATAATTCCGGATCAGTATGGACTGCATATCGATGGTTAAAGAAAAAGAATGGAGCAAAACACTGCAAATAGTTTCTATTTTGAATCATTCAAAAATAACACGACAACAAACATTGAATTTCAATCTTTACATGATAACAAATGAGTATGAAGAAAATTGCAACGTTGTCAAATAACTCGGTGAAGGTCATATGATTATTGTTATCGCGTATTGTTTCACTCTTCTCTGATATTTTGTTCACATCTCGAGGTAAATAAAAGTCGAAGGTAACACTAATGCCTATGTCTGGTATATGTTTGAAGATAGCCAGAAAGCAACATTTGAGACAAAAATGTTCGATCAGTATGTTTGAGATGATTGCCTTGAGCAATAGTTATAATCGCATTTTCTGCTTTTGTTCTAGGAATTGCATCTCTGCTACCATCATTGACATTGTGTTAATTGGAACCGTTCCTCCTCGTTGATGCTGGATATGATGTGTGATTGGGCAATATATGTAGCAATCGCTATTTGTGTGCTCATGTCAAATACAATCCTGATCATGATGAAGAGTTCTGGTGCTGCAGCTAAGATGAAATGGCAAGTATTGATCTGCCATCGATGATTTTATACATTCTGAATATGACGAAAGACACACAAAAAACTTATGTCGGTCATTCACAAGGCATCATGATCAGATTTGCCGAGTTCAGTCATCCGGATAGTGTTCTACAAATAATGGCAGTTTCTGAAAGACCTGAAGAAATTTTGGCATATATGTTATTTGGGCGGAATGAATTTTTTTCTTCGTCTCCAATCCGAGATTGACTACAAAGTATTACTTGCAATGAAGCGATTATTGACAAAGTCCTGTGTGAAAACGTCTTTTTCCTACTTGTCGATCCACACAAGAAAAATTTGAATGCCACACGAATTCTAGTCTATGTAGCACATATACCTGCTGAAACCTACGTAACGACTATGATCCAATTTGCGCAGGGTGTTCAAACCAATGTTTTTCAAGTTTATGATTATGGTTCACTAGAAAATCAAACAGTACCACCTGCATATTCTGTTCATCCAATGAAAATATCTACAGCCATATTCTCAGGTACTGAAGATTGGTTTTCACTTTTGACAATACGCAAAGTATTGTTTATCGAAAGTACCTTCCAGTTTATAATCACGTGGGTTTCATTATCGCTTCATCCGTCAACAAATTGATTTATGCAGATTAGATCGATATTATGCAAAAGTATCATTCTTCTACTTAACCATCCGACTGGACGGCGAAAATCTTTTTGAAACCGTGCTCAAAACGAAATATAGAGAACAGAAACATAACCAGAACATCAATATCTACAGACGCTGAAACTTTCATCGAAATTCAAGATAGTGACCGTAAACATGATACAGATCCCATGGAATTATCCAGCAGCATGTTGTTGTTTTATACAATAATATATGTTCATAGCATAAAATTATAGGAAACTACTCCGAAGCATTCTTCTACTAAGAAAAACTCTTGCAATCAGGCAAGCATATCTTCCCGCTAATCATTCAGATTTGACTGCAAGCGACTCTCACATCGCCATATTAATGGTCTTGTTACACATTTAGTACCGGTCAAGCATGATAAGTATGCTCAGTACTTAACTGGAGAATGACACTGAAATGAAACAATGATGAGTTTCTTGCCAGCATTTGCACTTTCAATAAACTTTTTTCCGGAAAGATCAAATTTGATCCTTCAGCTAGGCATATGTGTTGTGTGGCCAGTCTGTCTCCTTGGTCTTTGAACGATCGATCTAGAAATGAATCAACGTTTTCTCAAAGAAATATCCAATAGAATACATAGTCGAACTTTTCAAAATTTCTTGCAAAGTCTGTAGAACAAAGAATGTTTCTGGTATTCGATTGATGAAATTCATTAAAAATTTGTCTCGTTAATCGCAACAAAACGTGATCAAGTGTTACAAAGTCAATAAGAGATCGAAAATCTGTTGACTCATGATCAGTGCTAAACAAAAGACGACATACTGTCAATACCATGGTTCTTCTCCCATATGGACTAACTTGAGATGTTGTGACTGTGTGTCGCCTCTGGAAGCTTATTAAAATCCTCACTAAATCATAATTCTAGAAAAGACATTTTTTTTAAGTGAATGAAGTGTTTTCTCTTCTAAATAAGTGTTGAATATGGTTGAGATGACCAGGTGCCATCGAACATAAACTCTTTCCATTGTGATAATCATTTTTCTGGATATGGAAAAAGTCGATTGAGAGCAAGTTTTTTGCTCAGTTGAGTAACATGATGACGTTGTCTAGACATATAAATTATGAGATCAATCAATGTCATGCGGAAATTGAGCGAACCGTATGACCATTCTTTTGTTAATGGTTAGTTCGAGGTATTTCACTTTGATATATAGAGGATTCTTTGCGGATCATTCTAGACAATGAATAAGGCACCTTCTAGTATTGACTCTCCAAGAATCAGTTACAATCTTCACATGCTCATGAGAAGATCATAGTTTGAGTAGAGTCCAACATTAGAAATTAGTTTTTTAGATTTTTATATCTCTAGGATTCTTCTGCTGATACTCTTTCTAAGGGTAAATCTAAAGATCAAAATACAATCCAATGTCATTTCAAAGTTCTCACCCTTGTAATCTGGTAAATCGAGCGTGCATTATAGAAATCTGTCCCGAAAATGAATAGGAAAAGGAAAATTCTGGTTTCAATTTTCACGTGTATCATCAGGTGATTCTGTTCAAAAGTGTTCATTTTGAATACTAATGACGACACTGTAAGTGTCAATTATTTGTTTAATCCTATTCGATAGATGTTTTTATGATCGAAAGTTATGTGTTTGTATGTTGACTTTTTGCAAAAGATGTCGATTGAACTCATCGCCTGTGGAAACATTTGCGCAATGTGTTCATTCAGTTAGAGGGAAATGATTTGAGAAAACCAAGAGAAACGAAAGAATTTGATTGGAAGAAGCTATAATAACATCGGTTATTGGAATTGTTTTTCTTCATCTAGTCAAGATTTGTTTTTGTGTGATTCAGAATAGTACCTAAAAGATATGATTCGACGCATTGAATTCTAAAATTGGACATTTTTGGTCAAACATAGTCATTTCTTTGTCATAAAATTTACTTATTCTTTATCCTGTCTATACAATTTATTTTTACATACTGGTGTGAATTAATTCTTTGAATAAGAAAAGAAAATGTCTCGTCTTCAGGGAGAAATCGCGGAATAGCAACATGTTCAAGTCTTTTCTCTCGCAGCACCATGCTCGTATAATTCTGTTCTGTTCTACACGTCTCAAGCTACTTGTTTGTCGATGATCTATACATTCTGCTTTCATACCAAAGTGATTCGGCTCTGCAAGCCATTACTCATGACTTACCTTATCTTTGCTCACTGTCTCTGTGTTTTATGTTTGTGCTTTGCTTTGATTGCTTTCTTTCTTCATAAGTTACATGTATCAGCACTATGCCCATTTAGACTCTATCACGGGTAGAAGGCTAAATAAACCGCATATAAGCAAAATGTCTTGTCTTGTCTTCTTTTCTCCACTTGAGTAAAAAAACAACTATCTTGACGTTGGAAGAACGCAAAAGACAACCAACAAAACATGATGCAGTGAAACGAGCATGTGTGTCGAGAAAAGAAAAGCAACAGAGATAGCAAACAGTATACCAATGACATCAATATCGTTTCAATACAATGTCGAAAGTTTTTCATTGAATACCGTCTGATATGATTAATTATTTGTGTCATCACGAGAAAGGACAACTGAATTTTTTTTTCAATGACTTGAAAATTGACGAAACGCATTGTCGAACAATATTCAGTTTTTTTTCTCGCTCTATCTAGTTATATCACTTTGAAAGCAAGAACAATAAATCAGAAATGAACGACTAGTTGATATGATGAGATTTACGTTGGATGACGACATATAACTCGAGTGTGACGATTAATTATTAGACTTTCGTCAGTAGGTTTGTATTGACAATTCTCTTCACGCATTTGTGGCAATTAGATCGAACAAGACTTCAAAAGCCTAGATCTCATTAATGATCGGTCATGTCATGATTAATTTTAATACCCAGCAGGAAGTGAAAAACCAAACCATTTGTGAAACACAATTGGGTGGGTAGGAGTGTTGAAATATATATATATGACGAGAAAGTTGGATCCATCCTCAAAGATGATGATTGTATGGCATGTCAATATTCTATATATTCTGGTGTTTTGAACGATTAAATTTGTTTTATCTAGTTTGTCACGTACAGACAGAAAAAATGACAAAACAAAGTAAGATGATAAGTAGTAAATGAAAGAATTACGAAATTCTTCGAATCAAATAAATAAAACAATCAAAAAGTACGTCTATCAAAATACGATTATTGTTCTTTGAATCTAGATTTTCTGCTGAGTGCTATTAATAGTTTACAAAAAGGTAACACTATATGTGAGTTTGACATTTTGACCCTGTCGACAAACTTTCTTGATTCATAGTCATCAAATCGAGATTTATTTGGTAAAACTTCAAAATGAAGAAAATAAAGTTTACAGAATTTCATATAAATAATGACTATCTCGTTCTACATCTTTCATAGTCAATTTGAATAGATAATATCAAGAAGAATTATGTAATAACGACTGGTTTTATGGCGATGTTGTTAATGCCACTGCGAATAGTCAAGTTTTTTCTTGTTATTCCCACATTAAATATACGGACTTCGGTAGGATGATGAAAACCAAGTTTCCGATAAACAATTGTTTTTACTTCGTTATTGGTAAAGAAAAGTACAAACGATTCGACGGCAGCAGAAAGCGTAATAAAAAAGATAGATATAGAATAGAATGGCCATGGAATCTGATCAATACGATTGACTATAATGGAGATAAGATATGGTGTTCCACCAACAATTAGCACGGCTACAACCATGAGAATATTACGAAATACTTTGATATTTCGTTTGTTATTGTTTCTAAGAACATGACTAACATGAACAAGATTAGTTCGTGTTGTATGTCGCAGAATAATACCATAGAGAAGAACAATGATATTGACAGGCAAGAGAAAAGCAACAATCATCAAAGTAAATGATGTATGAAACACTTTAGTTGTAAAAACACAAAGATGAGATTCAAGTTCGTATTGAAAGGCAACAGGCGAGATCAACATTGGACTGCCTAGAGTTAAACTACATATCCAACTGAATAGAATCAATAATATATTTGAACGGTAAGTGAGTAGAATTTTACGCTTGTAAAGAATAATAATAAAATAACGTGAAATAGCCTGAATAAGATAAGAAAATATTTTTGCTATACAAGCGAGTAAGAATAGAAAAGCACGAATTCGACAAGATGTTGTAGCCTGGTTGTTAGTAGACTGCTGCTGCTGGACTTGAAAAATATTCGGTATTTGAATGGCAATAGTGGCATTAAAGAAAAGAAAAGCAACACAAGAATTACACGTGAGAAGATTCGAAGTTGATCGACAATGTGGATGCCAATGATAAATGATTATTGTCAACATTACTAATGAAAAGATTGCTGTGAGTAGGACAACAATGGTATAAAGAGCACCGAAAAAAATAAAGAAAAGACGATCATTTTCCATGTAACGCTCAAAGACCAGCTGGCTTTAAATTAGTTGATCAAATGAAGACAGTAATTTCATGTCCTTAACTGAATATTTGAATTAATGACATGAGAAGAAAGTTACCAACAAGAGAAATACACTACATTCATTAATTACATATGTTTTGATCCTAATGGTAATAGTAGATTTTCAGAGGATCAAAAAAAAGTTCATTAATTTGTATTACTCTATGAGTCAGATATTCTGCAAAGATATGTTTACAGTCTAAAATGACAAAGATCAAATATGTCTAAAATAGACATTAAAGTGCAAAAAAAAAATCTGCTAGATACGATCTTTGTAGAAGTGTATATCTTGACATTTGTGAAGAAATACTTTAAGAATCTCTGAAAGACTGGGTAGTAGACTTTGTCTAATATTTGTTAGAGTCATGCAAAAGTCTTTTCGTAAATGTCAAGAGATACGCTTCTAAAAAGGTCGTATCTAGCAGCTTTTTTTTGCACTTTACTGTATATATCTTCTTCAATGCTTTTCTAATTGATGTTTATTATCCAATGGTCAGTAGAGTTTAGAAAAGACTTGGTTAAATATTTGAAAATATCAACCCATAAGAAGTTAAGAAGAACCATGGATAAATTATTTCGTTCAATCGTAAGCATCTTCATTCATACTTACTAAGAACGCATGAAATTATATTCAAGAATTTGATATGAATAGCCATGCAATTGGTTTCGTTAAGGATTACTAACCAGACACATCACTGAAGATTCTTACCGATGAATTTGAATCAGTATCAAACCCGAAAAGTTGATAGACTTACGAGGGAACCGTTCGAAGTGATTCAAAGCTTTTAAGCCGATATTTTGCCGATAAGTAGAGTCCAATGAGATTAGAAAAAGCCCAAAAGGACAAGGGCCCATGGGCCTTCCTTCTCGAGTTATGGTCATTTTACTGGGTTTATCACCTATGATACGATATTCACCGAAAAATCAAATTAAGGAGTTTCGACCTGAAATTTTGCCCACATGTAGGTCTTGTGGCTTGTA
>CAJNSZ010000702.1:0-57344 GCA_905329745.1 Rotaria sp. Silwood2
GAGATAAAGGAAAGGCATCTCTAAGATGACAATTGGAGCACCCTCTAAACTCTCTGTAAAAGAACCTTCGAAAAACCTGTTCATCATACGTTTTTTCACAACATAACACTAGGTGGTACAACCCTTGTACCACCGTCCCCAAAGGGTTAAGGAAAAGGGCTGATTTGGGTTACATTTAGGCGTAATTTAAGCCGAGATTATTGTCAAAATACATGAAATACACAACGAAACAAATTTCAATCAGAAAGTTACTATGTAAAAACATCTTTCATCCTAATGAATGTTATATGGATTGATGGCCCCAATAGTGCGTTTTCGAATGATGAAGATCGCAGATCAATAACTCATACACGATGGAAGTTATTCAAAAACTGGCTAAGTGTCTTTTATTTTGAAAAGAACAATAGTAGATGAAGTTCTTTCAGAGTGGTTTACAACAAATATCCTAGAAAACATACAACCCCCTTTGAATATTCTCTGCTATTATGTACAAAGTTTGGGATCGAAGACTTTAGAAGTCATCGACACGATTTTTAAATTAGAATCTGTTATTTGTGTGTTTACCGAAGTTGGAGAGTGATGGAATACGTCTAGGATATCTCATTTCAATACTATTTATCAACATTAAACTAATAGAAGTGAAGGTGTCAGAGTAGCAGTAGAGAAACGCCTAAAAGCATCATAAGTAGACTATAATGTTGAAAACGTATTCATTGCAGATGTTATTGGTCTGTCTGAAGTAATTAGAATCATTGCTACTTACTGGACGCATGATCAGACCACAATATGATAAATTTTAAATGATATACTATTGAAAATGCAATCATTACTGACAATTATAATGGAACTATAAAAGAACGGGACAATGTATCTTCAGGTAAAAGTGGTATGTATTTTCGAGAAGAGATAGAAAGAAATAATCTTTGATACATTTCATTGATGTCACAGTCATCCAAACACTCACCTAGGAATATTGATTCAGCATTTGCAAATATATGAGAAATGAGAAGACAGTTTCTAAAGTTAGGTTCGAATGATCACTGGTCCTTGATGATGGCATGTGCGAATATTGAATCGATGAGAATAGAATGTTCTTACGTGTAAATTGGAAAGCTTTCGAAGTCCTTCTCATGTCTTATCTTATTTGGAAGCTTCAAGAAGTGAAAGGAATGAGAAATAAGCATTATCCAGAGAAAAAAAACATGCAATACAAATGAAGAGATGCAAATGTTGCTCCATGCATTAACGCGAGAAGTCAAAATTAATATTTCAAAGTACAAATCAAGTAAATGGCAAGAGTTACTGTTCAACGTTCAAGAAACTCATGACACTACAGATAGAGGTTTTTGCTTATATATTTCTAGGGTATATAAACATCGATCACTATCCTTTACGAAACTAGGCACTGCTAAAAAAGAAGATTGTCAAAAGAAAATGAAATCAACGAAGAACTATGCAGATACTACTCTGAACAATTCAAAGGACAAAGTGTCAATATCACTAATACTGACGGAATCCAAATCGAAAACCAAAAAATTATCAGGCTTCGATTGAGTTTTTAGTTTTGCGCTCAAACGAGTCCTATCAGGGTATATAAGTTACTTAGTTCAGTGCTTTAACACATGTTTAAATGCGTATAGATACTCAAATGTTTCGAAACTAGCTAAGATAAGTACATTGAGTAAGCTAAAATCTGGAGTGCCTTGTTGTAATCAAACAAGACTAATATCGCTTTTCCTAATATACTCAAAACGATTTGAGAAAATTATACTAGAGACAGTGAGACACTGCTAAGAAACAGATCACTTAGTCTCAGTTGAAAAATTAGGATTTCATTCAGGTTGTTTACTCCCCAACTAGAGTTCTATCTATATAACAATAAGTAAAAAATAATACGAAAGAAAATATTTCGACTTGAGCAGCGTACACTTACTATCATAAAGCATACGATGAAGTATGGCATAAAGGTCTTCTTGTTAAGCTTAACACATTTGGTATATCCTCAGGACTATTGAAATAACTCATCTCATGGTTAAATGATCGCATTGTGTATGTCATATTTGGTAAGAATAAGTCGACGATACTTGTTGCCCATCTTGGGTTATCTTAAGGTAGTAATTTGAGCTCATACCTATTCATAGGTTATCATTGTAATCTTGTTACATGTAAAGGTGCTCATTCTAGCCAAATATTTGATGATGACCTTGATCTACTTATGTCTTCCCCAATCTGTTGTGATATCAAGCAGATAATCAAGTTCTTGAAAAAAGAAGGAACGAGAACACGTAGTAAAATAGCAAACTATTCGAAGAAATGAAGACAATAGATTAATCTATCCACACCAGTAGTATAGGGATTTCATTTACAAGTGCAAGATCTCTTCGTTGTCATTTATATGCAAGGTCAAAGACTTTACGTAGTTAGAGAGTTCAAATATGTAGGGTTTCCTTGGACAAATAAAATGTCCTTGAAACTAAAAATAGATGCAACACTTAAAAACATTCAAAGTACGTTTAGCAAATCAAAATGGATGGAAGTTGGGAAAACATTATCTAAAGAGATTTTACGAAAATTTCTTTGTTTACAGCTTCCCATATTTTATTGAAATTTTCCTGTTTATCCTTTCGTGTCTCAAAGTGAAACAGAATTATTTCTAAGAAAATTCAAAAACAGATTAAGATTGGTCCATGGCTATCCTTTTGTGTGAACGACAGAACTTCTCCAAATCACAAACGAAAAGTCTTTAGAGGAGTATGTAAAAAAATATTAGAACCAATTGAAAAGTAAGATTTAGCTCATTCTACTTTTTGCAATGATATATTCTATTGGAACACATTTCGAGAGAGAAAAAAAGACGATCATTTAGATCACTTTTCAAATGAAATGAGTTAGACAATCGGGAAAAAGGCATCAATCCTTGTTTTTCCAATGGCTTGAATTTTCATGTGTGAGGGCAAATAACGGACCATATTTAGACTACTCACACTCTACCTTCAGCTTCTTTTTTTCTATTTTCTTCTTTCCGTTGTCTTTGTTCTTCTTCACATTCCTTTTTTTCTTCTTTTCTCTCCTTTATGTACACTCAAAAAGGCATGTTAAGAATTTTATGTCTTTCATTGTGTGCGTATATTCGTTCATGCCAGTGCAAAAGCTATTAGCTATGAACGTATATGTCAGCGTCCAATCTCGGATTTAGGCCAATCTAAGATCCGCCTAGGCCAATGTGAGGTATCAATTATGGCCTAGTTCAAACTAAAATTTCAAATTGGACTGATATTATTTCAGGCCATTCTCGGATTGATCAAACATATCCAGTCCAATCTAAGATTGGCCTAAAATTGTTAGGCGAATCTCAGATTCAACTAGTCCAATGTGCAGTTCATATATTCTGTAGGTCAATCTTAGATTCGACTAGGCCAGTCTTAGATTCAACTAGGCCAATCTTAGATTCCATTAGACCAATCATAATTTTATTGAAGCCCTTATAGAATATGGAAAAACTTTCATTATTTGTCTAAAATGGAGGTATTGTGTATGTCCAAATGCATACGTAATAAAAAATGGATCAGATTTGTTGAAAAGTCTTTGTTAATTCTGTAATTATCTTAGAAAATAATTTCATATTTATTTTTATTTTTCTACTAACTGGCTAAAATGAGTGATACTTCAGTTACAAATGAAAGAACAAATGATCTTCCAGTTGCTCATGTATCAGTAAATGTAACAATTGATGATGATTGTACGGTAATCAACAATGCTGGAGAAGTAGGCCAAAGTGATTCAAATGATCAATCTTCTCATGAAGAAAAAATGTTTTATTCAAAAGTCAACTGCTATGAATCACGATTAAAATTTGTAGAAAAAGTGATACTATCTTTAGACTACTATCAAAAAATATTATTTGCTGTTAAACTAGCAAAAGGTGGAAAAACGGCTTGTATTGACAATAAATTTTATAATTGGTGCAAGAAGCACTTCAAAATTAATAATACTGCAGGTCATGATATACTGGTTTCATTAAAAAACGACAGAAGAATTGTTTTCACTGAATCATATTTTACTATTTTAAAAGATATCCATGAAAAAACAGGTCATGGTGGAAGAGACAAAATGCGATATGAATTTAGCCACCACTATTATTGGTTACCCTCTACAGTTATTGATTTATTTTTGCAATGTTGCGTTTCTTGCCAACTTAGAAAACCTGTTAAGAATCCTGTAGTATCAACAGCTATCATATCGATCGGGTACATGACAAGACTACAAATGGATCTTATTGATCTTCGTACTCGTCCTGACAAGGATTTCCAATGGATATTACATTGCAGAGACCATTATTCTAAATATTCATGAGCTTTTACATTGAAATCTAAGGAAGCACAATTCATTGCTGATAAATTGGTTACATTATTTTATCAATTTGGTCCATGTAAAATTCTTCAGTCAGATAATGGTAAGGAGTTCACAGCTGCTGTCATTAAAAATCTGAAAGTTCTATGGCCCGGATTATTAATTATTAATGGAAAACCTCGACACCCCAAAGTCAGGGATTGGTGGAAAGGAGAAATGCAACATTATGTTCTATATTAGAAAAATACATGACAGATCGTCAAACAACCAGTTGGACCGAATGTATATTACCAGTTGTATATTCCATGAATACTAGTTTAGCATGTGGTGTCGATACTACGCCGTACGAAATAGTATTTGGTCAGAAAGGGTGTAGGTGTGAGTGTGGATATGTGGGTGTGGGTGTGGATATGTGGGTGTGGGTGTGGATATGTGGGTGTGGGTGTGGATATGTGGGTGTGGGTGTGGATATGTGGGTGTGGGTGTGGATATGTGGGTGTGGGTGTGGGCGTGTGGATGAAGACGACAGAACCATCTCACACCCACACGCACCCACACCCACACCCACACACACCCAAACCCACACCCACACCACACCCACACTCACACCGACACACCCACACCCACACCCACACCCACACACACCCAAACCCACACCCACACCACACCCACACTCACACCGACACACCCACACGCACCCACACCGGCACACCCACACCCACACACACACACACCCAAACCCACACCCACACCACACCCACACTCACACCGACACACCCACACCCACACGCACCCACACCGACACACCCACACCCACACACACCCACACGCACCAACACCCACACACACCCACACGCACCCACACCCTTTGTATACATAATTGATTTATAAATGCAGTATGAACTGAACAAATTACTTGAATAGAATTTTAGGAGAACTAGTCTGCCTCGCATGGCACTATCTAACATAATACTAGTTCTGAATAGTAATTGTCAAGTCAACATGGCATTCGAATAAAAGAATGGTGTGGGTATAGATTTAGAGAAGAATAACACTCACGCCCCACACATCTACACTCCCACATCCACATCCTTTCACAAAGTAGCGTTGGACATATACAAGCTCTAAAGATTCGGAGCCTTGCTAGAGCTGCAACAGATTTCCTATGTTAATTATATTGCATGCCATAGCATATTATAGACTTCAGCAACTTTCACAAGAAGTTCTGGTATCTTTGTATCCTGTGCTGATTCTTGGTGATAGTAATTACTTTTCAAAGCAGATTGAACTATCAACTGGTTCCACTTCTTGATTTCGTATGTTAATATCTATACCCTAGCGATGTGAATGTAATTCATTTTCCAAATAAGTACAACCATCTTCAGACATTAGCTACCGTTCTAAAGATAGCGTTTTCTCCTGAGTAATAAATGACACTTGGCGTATATACTCTACATCGATTGACATTTCACCAGGATTGACAAAGCAACTTACATTTTCGAAGGTACCTTGCTGTTCTTGTCATAATACAAATCTTCCTAGAGCAGCTTGTTTTGGATTGAAATGTATCATCCACATGCGCTTTTTCATGTGTCATCCCGCTCTTACGAGATGCATCCTGTGAAAACTTCTATTATTATAAAGTTGTCTTCCAAGTTTATAGCCCATAAGGAAACCAATCTGTCTTATTTATTGCTTCTCACAAAAAAATTTATCAAATTATGAATGTTTTATGCTCTATCTACTCATATTGATTGACTGCTCTGTTTTGAATATAAAGATGCATGTAGACAACTCCATATAGTATGCCCTTATATCTTTACTCTAGATTATTTCTCGACTAGCAACGACTGACTGACGAACATGCGAAAATCAATTAGTGATCAAAAGAGGACTACTTTCAAGCTACCCAGCTGAGATCAGATCAACTGAAGACAACTGGATCTTGAAATATGACTAACTTCGGTTGTATGAATTGGTGAAATTAGTTGCAATTAAATTGAAAAGAAAAATGCCATCTTTAGGTCTCACAGAAAAAAAATACAAAATGCATTGAATACTAGATCCAAACTATACCTTCAGAATGGATTGTAACGAGCATCTCGTTTCTTACACTATATCACATAGCACAATGCATCGAGATAGATTTTATTTTACTTTTTACCGAAAAATTCTCCAAAACCACTTTTTCTATCATGCCTCTTGGAATTTTGATGGCTAACTAAATTTTGGGACACCGATTGTCAATTGATTGTTTGAATATTCACTCTAGTCAAACCGAACTCGGGTTCATTCAATGTTTGTTTCGATTAGAGAGTACAATGATTGACCCTTCTTCGTATCGAAACATGATGACTTCAAAAAATTCTGGCTGAAACTTACATTTATTGCATTATAATTTCTTCAAAATACGATTGGTGTTCGAACATTTCATTGTAAAAACAAGTGCATTATTCGAACATCTCATCAGCAGACTGTAAAGTCTACGTGGTAAAGGTTGCGATTTTGCTTTTTCCTTCCTGTTTTTTTTTCTCGCTTACTTAAAATTGAAGTCTGCATTAAGCGCAGAATCCTAATGAATTCTAGTTATTTGGTATTCAGAACCTTTTAACGCCATTAGATTAGCGAAGACGAAACAATCCAATGAAAAAAATCGAGAATCAGTAAGAGATTTGTATGACTTCCTTTTTTCTTTTGGACAAAATCATTGAAGAAAGTAGAATATCGAATAACCAAATATAATGTTTCTTGTTTTTTATTATATTTTTAAATTAATAAAAGTAGCATAGGATGAACATAATGACAGTTGAGTTTTGCGACATTAAGATTCTTGATCTTTGAGCTTTTAACATTTCATAGTCGCACAAGAATATCTTACTGAAAGTATGAACTTTTGCATTGAGCAATGGTTCGAAACTATTTACTCCCTTGACTAACTAACTAAAAACAGAAAGATTCAGAGTGTAATTCTAATTTGTTTTGATCTGTTAAAATGAACGACTGAAGACAGGTCAAAGTTTTATAAAAACTAAGTTTCATTATATATAAATTAAGAATGTATTAATGTTTTTTCCGATGTCTCATACTGAGAATAATCTTGCCACAGAATCAGCCACCATAAAAGAAAGGCAGTAGCAACTTATTAGTAAGAAAGAGAAGCCACTGCAATTTATTCATTCTTTATCATTTTTTTGGAATATTATTGCTGATTCAGTCAGAACCATTGAGTGTTGTGGCGGTATTTTATAAAAATAAAAAGCATACATTCTTTCATAAAACCATGAATCATTTTCAAGTTTGTTTTGTCCGCCAAATAAAAATGTCAATGAATACAAGTCTCTCTGCTATATAGAAATTCTAAAATTTAATATCAGTGCTAAGAAGACACAGAACTTTACGATAATCGTATATTTGCCTTAGTTTACAAGAGAAACAAGCGCACTTCTAGTAGTTCTTCGTACTTCTCAGGTGTGCAAGCTTGTTTTTTCTTCTTGATTAAATTTCAAGAGATCAGTGTGTCGCCCCTCGAATGTTAAACGCCCAACTATCATTTTACCCTAATGATAAAATAAATATGAAAAATCACAACATAAAAATATATATTTCGAATGTTTTTTAGTAACAATGTTTTAAAGTCAGCTGAAGAAAAGAATCATTTTACTGGCCTCATATGAAATCGATTGATTATGTTTCGAATAACTTGAAAGAAATGAGGTATAAAAAAGCGTAATCCAACAGATAGACCACCCAATATACTTAGAAATGTTGTTAAGACTTCTAGAGCATCAAATCGATAATGATATGTATAAGTACACTGTTTCGGTTCACAAGCATTGAAAAACATCTCATATGATGCATTGCTGAGCCATGTTTCAATAAACATATTGTAAGCCAATGTTTCTATAGTATCATTAACAGAAAACCGTGTAGATACAGCATCGAACATTGCAGGTTGACCACTCGCATTTGCCCATTGTACCATGGTAAACAAAAAATCGAGACCCATTACGTTCCGAAATTCATTAATGCATGTTAAAGAGTAGAAACAAGATAGTGAAGAGCGTAAAATTGTTTCAAGCAAAAAACAACTTCGAACCAAGCCTTTAAATGTATAATAGGCTGTGAAATTCTGAAAGAGTTGTGCTGGCTCTGAGCAAGATCGTCTTGTAGAGCAAGAACAAGTTGTATTTTGACCATCAGTATCATATTTGACAGGTACGCTTAAAAACGAGGCATTTTTGCCACTATTACTATCAGTTATGATCAATTTCCAATTAGAAGAAAACGTGTCCATTAGTGCATTTCCTTGTATTGTTGTACGAATCAAATCTAATGTTCGAGCAAAAGTGACCGGAATCGATATTTTCAGCTGATCGAAAGTCCAATTAATTTCATTATTGAATTGTGTTCGAGTTATCACTTGATATGTCAGCATATTCGAGACAATAAATGCTTGAATACTATTAGCTACAGTCTGCCTTGCAATTTGACATAGTTGATCGAGACCGTCAAGAAATATGTTCTTCCATGACCTGAAATCTCTGCCATTCGTAAAAATAACTCCTGTATCAGTATCGTCAGGTTTTAATAAGCTGAAATGCATTATCTGGGTAGTACAAACTTGATGAAAGGAGTTTACTTCTAGTTGATGGACAAAGTCACCATAAGGAATTGATATTTTTGCACATGGACAATCCAAATTATTTGAATAAATTTTCAGTAAATGCTCATAATCTTCAATCGATGGGTTTGAAAGTGTTTTTTTTATGACACGGTCGATGATTGACGAGTAAAATAAGATGATACTGATAGAACCGATAAGAAGAAAGAGATAAACACGAGTGTACAACTGTTGCTGACGAATAGTAATGGCATCCGACAATGTGGATTCAAAAAGATTAAATGTTTTGATTGACTGAACAATGTTTTTTGCGTAATGGTGACTCCGGATGCCGCTGACAGGCACAGCTGAAAAATAAAAACATCGTAAGTTGATAGTCTAACCTCAAGAGGCTGATGATTGACAATCACAATAATTATCCTAGTTTTAAATAATCAACTTTGTACGCTTTATTTGTCACCGGTAGGATATCTGAAGCCTTTGGATATCGGCAATGATCTATGAAAAAATTACTAATTCTTCGTGAAAACCTTTCATATGAAGTTTCAATTGAACTAAGATTTTTCTTTTCTTTTATTGCAGTATTTCATCGTAGATAAATTCTGTCACGATGATCATGGCTTCTCCCTAACGACCTATCAGTTCAAATTTGATATGGATTCATGTTGAAGAGATCATGAAATTCTTGAGATTAAAACAAATGTAAGCATTTTACGACAGATCGTATTCACAGAAACTTCATATGTCTCTAACCGAAAGGCATGTCTTCATGCTTGTTAAAAAAAATGACATGTCTATAACTTTGTAATATAAAGTGAAATATTTTTGATAATAGAAACCATCTGAAGACATGCAGAGATTTCTGATCTAGTTGTTTGAAGTTCCTATAAATAGCGATTTCTCCAGAACTCATCCATGTTAGATCATTGCTGTCTCCATTTATCTTTTTCTATGGTCGATCTTTGAATAAAGAGACCTTTAATTTAAAAACGATGAGCTCAAATGAGACCAGAAACTCAGGAGAACATTTGTAGCAATCGGATTTGATGTGAATTGCTACAGAGTTGACAAAATCCAGCTAGGATTCCGGTTCCCGAAGTATATTCTAATCGTCAGTGTTAAAAATTGACGGAACCCATGACAGGGCTCTGATCAACGTCTACTGTTGGTATCAGATATTAATCAGTAGTTAATAGGAGTGTTACTTGATCTTCATTTTTATTTATAATAAAGGATAAAAATAAATGAAGTCTTCGTCATTATAAAATCAAAATAAACAAAGATTTTATTTTTCTATGATTTGTAAATAGGCAAGGATGCAGTATTACAACCAAGGGGGAAACAGCGGATTTGGGATTTTACAGATTTCAAAATCCAAAGAAGATTTTTTGGGATTTTCGGATTTATTTTGGGATTTTCTGGGATTTTTCGGGATTTTCGGATTCTTTTTGGGATTTTAAACTTTTTTTTTCATTATCTACCATCCAAATGTCGTATGTTCTCTTCTAAAACAACGCTCTATCACCGCGAGACACATTCATTTGATAAAATCGGTCGCCCTATCCCGTTCACAAGAGTGGCATTTTTCAAGGTATTTGTCTAGTAAATTGCTCAATGTGTATATAAAAAGCGTCTCAGAATACTGAAACTCTCCTATATCTCATGTGTACATTTTTAGTAGAAGTTTTACCAGCCATTAATCGTCTACTCTTGAGTTTTCTCAGCCATCACTATGCCCAGAAAAATTAAGGATGGTGTGGATTAAACAAAAAAGTGGTTAAGGTCGATGTAGGCGGAAGAATAGGTATCAATATACTCTTACAACGAAGAAAAGTGTTGATCGAGTTGATAAATTGACATTTGAGTATTCGAAAGTCATCAGAAGACGTCAGCTTCTCGACACTAGAGTAGAACTGATCGTTCTTAAGTATCAGAGTATCTTTCGGCAAGAAATTAAGCGAGAATTTTGACTTCAGCGTAGACATGTCAGAAGATGATTACGGTAAAAAGACGAAAAAAATTGTGTCGTACAAACGATGTTGAGTCAGAACTGATTACCTGTTTCCGCTTTTCCACTAGCGTCGTTCGAGAGAGACAGAAAGAGAAGGAGAGAAAAGAAATGGTCATTGACTAGATGGGCGAGTCTATTTAACGTTAATAGTCATCTTACAGGCATTTCGAGGGGCGTATGTTGTCTTGTGACTCTTTCTTGCGAGGTGCAAACTTGTTTCTTTCTTTCTTGACGCTGGACAACTGCTTATTCACCTTCCTCATACTTGAATTTATATTAGAGAAGATGCCATTTGATTTAAGTTTCTTAAGATTTTCAAGATTTGTTGGAATTTTTGACATTTTTCTATGTTTTCGCACTTCAAAACTTTCTAAACGTTTATAAATTAAAAAGTTTACATTTTGATATTTTGTGGGCTATTTTAGGTTAAATATGAAAATTATCTGCTTTTCTTTCGTCTTTTTGATGTAAAATGTCGCATTCATCTCCAATACACTATTGACAATAGAACTAGGGTGCGATTTCCACAGAGTAGCTGTGAACTACAGCACGATCGTTATAGAGCAAGTTATCAAGAATGATACCTGTATAGAACTTGATTTCTGGGTTGAAAATACTCATAAGTTCTCTTTAGATTTGAGACTTGCTCCTTTGAACTGAGGTAATCTCCATCTATGAGGAACAATCAGATCATTGACTAAAAACTTAGAGTAGAGTATATATGATAAAGTAATATTTGCTTTACAAAATTATTAAAACTATTGAAGTATGATGAACTATTTTATTTTCTGACGTTCTACACTGAAAGATGAAGGCAGATTTCTCAGTCATGTTTGAGGCACGGAAGAGCGGCATAGGAATGATGTGAGACAACCGTCAATCACAGAACCATACAAGTGCAGAGTTTAATTTTTCCCTTTTATTAAACCCTTTTAAAATATCTGATATAATCATACTGATCGACCAGTCTGTCTAATCTAATCGAGTCGACATTCGTTACGATAAAATCCAACCGGTTCTACCTACGCTAGATATTTATTCAGCTGAACGAAATGTATTCTCACGCGATTATGAATTGAAGACATCAATTGATAGAACATCACATACGTCAACGTATGTGCATTGATCTGAATGAATGAAAAGAATTACTAATGGTGAATCTTTTTCGTCTTGAATTTCTCCGCGAATTCGCTATATTTATCTTCTGTAAAGTACAGATTCCAAAAAAAGCAAATTGGCGATTTCTAAAATACATATGTTCGGAAATTTCACTAATCTTCGTACTATCCAAGCTTCCCGAAATTTCTTTCCTTGAGTTTATACATGACTCTGAGCATAAAAAAATATCCTTAATTTCTGTCTCGAGAAATCTGAGTATTTTTCTTCGTTTGGGCTGATAATTCAGTCAGGCCTACTAAAATCGGCAAACGAAGATGTAGAGCGAGATATCAAGAAGACTATCATCTAGCAATATTGTTTTCTAATCATAGACAACAAAGACTCTTCGAAGGATTTTCTAATATGCAAACTTGCTTTTCCTATTTGAAGAGTAATCGCCAAGTGTTGAGCGACCAATAAAGTGTTTAGTCATTGATTTTTTGGTATAACAAAAAATAATGTCCATGCGGAACTCATTTCACATGTGCAGTGGAAAATGCATAATGCGGTATAACATGTGCTTTTGGGCTCACGCTCAATTCTAACCATAAGCAACCTTGAAAACTGCTGTTTACTTTATAGAAACTTGAAATTAAGACCATAAAACTCCACTAATGGCCAAAATTACGTGCAAGGATTTTAGATTTCTTTGGATTTCTTTGGATTTTTTCGGATTTTTTCTGGATTCAAATCCAAACAAATCCGCTGTTTCCCCCTTGATTACAACAGGATAATATTCTACGTTATCACGAGCATCATTTTTCTATGCGATATTATTAAAAAATGATGTTGCGTGGTAGTTGAAAAATATGTTCAAAAAAAGCTCTTCTGTATATGTCATTTCCATTTCTGGTATCATCATCTTTTGTGAACTACTTTGTACAAATTAAAAGCCTGAATCTTATAGAAAGAAATGTTCTTCGTTATTTATTCTATAAGTAAAAAGACCGTATTTGTATTTATTTCGTAAAGCAAAGACAAAGAAACACTTCTAGCCTGCATGATGCACTTACCATCAACAATATTTCGATTCCGCCATTTTTTAATAAGAATAAGTATAAGCTTTCCAATCAATGGTACAAGTAATCGAAGACCTCGATTAAGTCCACCGCATACTGAGATAAGTAATAGAACAGCAGCCACGATATTTCGCCGTCCATATTCTGTATATGAGCAGCTAATGGGTGCACATTCACTGTAGAACAGATCATAGCGCTGATCGCTGATAAAGGACATTTCTACAAACATTGCATTCACTAATTCGCTTGCAGTTTGATTGAATTGAGTTAGTATGGATGAATTGAGTGGCTTGATAGTCGTTGGGAACTGAGTATTAATAATACTAGCGTACGTTGCCTGAATGTTCTCAAAGTAAGTCTTGTTGTACCACCAGGTGACTGTTGAGTGGAAGAAACTCATTAAAGGCATACAACCAACATCAAGTTCATCAAAAACTTGTAGGAAATCTGCGAAATTTGATCCATTTAAATAAATTAGGGATTTCACAAAGCAAAGGGTAGCATCTTTTATACATGAGCATAGAGTAGTCATAAATATCCATGTGTGAGTTATTTCTGCATCTGCAACAAGAGATACATCTTCAATATTTACTTTAGTATCATTGCTGACTGTAATTTTAAAATTAAAGTTTGTTCCTGTTAAAAATCGATTTAAACTACCAGCGATATCAATCCAATTTAAAATACGTAGAAAATCGTTACATGTTTTATTGATAAATGATTTCGCCAGCGCTTCGGTTTGTTGAACAAAGATTGATCGAGGTAGAAGTTGATCGTTGATGAATTGTGTATTGGTAAAAATACGTTGGCCATCTTCAATATTGATTTTAGCTAAAGAACAAAACGTGGCCAAAAGCTGAAAATACGAAACACCTTCAAGACGAAAATCACGTGAAAAACGTGTTTCCGTCCAAGCAGGTACAAGAGTTGGATTAAAGGACGCCAAATAATGTAACCAACTTGGTGAAACTAGATCACTTGAGCACACTTGATGTAAGACAAATGTTACATTTAAGAATGCTCCATAGGGAACGGAGACTTGCGAACAAGGACATTGTATCGTAGTTGAGTATTCATTGAACAGATTTTCATAAGTTTCTAAAGATGGATGTATAATTGTTACGACCTGATTTTGCTCAGATATAAATATGTAAAAGCCAATTCCAATCGAGCTAATGATGAACGTGCATATGAAGAGTCGTGTTAAAAAATATTCACGTGTTAAATTTGTACGTGTTCGTATTGTTTTACTTTCGAATATATTCAATATGCTAAGTTGTTGATATGCGAAGTTTGATAGATGCCGAACACGATTGATCACTGTTAATTCTAAGAGATATTTAAATTGAAAATGTAACATTTAAAGCCTACGACTTTAAATATATCGAGTGTGCCAAAGTCTATGCGGAAAGTTTTCGTGAATAACTCTCATATAACTCAAATGATCCAATCCGTAGTATGCTCTTTAAGACTTTGTTTTGCGTATTTTCTTATAAATATTTGTGCTTCTTAACATCGCAATAAAAACAATTTTGTCAATGACAATGTTAAATGCACTCTCGAAATTATGAGAATTCAGAACAGTTTCAATAATTGCATGTGGATCATGTTCACATCGGAATCTAATCTTACGGATATTGATTAACTCATTCAGATGTAGCATTGATGCGTTAGAAAACGAAAATTTTTCTTGAATGCTAATGGTTTTCAAGAATATTCTGTATATCTCCACTCACGATCAAATTGCATGTTGCACGATATCATTGAAAAATATTCAATCATAACTCAATGTATACTTGTTATAATAGTTTGAACAGTCGATTGTGCTTTCATATTAAAATAATTATGAACTTCGTAAAAGTGTTTTTGTTTTAGTGTTTACAAACACACACACATATCTATGAGACAATTACAAAACCAAACTTTAAAGACCATACTGCAAATTATACGAAATCACTTAAGTTGTATAGAAGTTATTAAAGGAAGTTTTCTGCAAGAGCTTTTTAAATACTATGTACGAGAATTAGAGAAACTTTGAATTTAGTCCGCCGCACTAAATTAAGATGTGAATCACAGATATATGAAATAATTTTAAGCAACGTAATTGTCTTTGACTTTACTATATTTGAATACGTGTGCAATCGACTGTTCTCGTATCCTTCTTCGCGTTCTTTTGGAAATTTCGAGAATGGAATATTATGAAAGAGAGAATATCTTCCATAATGGAGATGAAATGAAGGTACAGTCTACGGAAAGTGACATTCTGAATATATTGAGATGCGCCCATATAAAGATCGTATTTAGCAATTTCCATAACATCTAGGTCAATCACTGTGGGTTACTATATAAAACAGTAGCATTAGCTCGGTTAGCTGTTTACGCACCGTATGCTATTATAAGGATATAGTAATATTGCTGTGTTCTATTACAGGTACAATCATATTATTGTCAGTGACTTAACGAAGATCAAAACTTAAATATGCACGCTGTTGGAATCTTCTTAACATACAATGGCGGTATCTGAAAGGGGCCAAGCAACTATTACTAATTCTAATTTAAATAGACTGAAACTAGTGCGACTCAATTTATCTTCATAACTTTCTTTTCACTTACGTCTAGATGCCGAATTCGTGGCATTCTCTGTAATACATTCATTTGAAGCGCCTCTGGTTTTCCAATGAATAATTACATGTGCAAGAAATGGCGCCAGAAGACGCAAAATAAAAGATAATGCGCCAAAAATACCAATTATTGTTGTAATAATGAACAATGTAGAAAAATGATGTGTATATGAGTACATGCAATAAGCAGGGTTGCATTGTTCATAAAATTTATCGAACATAATTTCAGTATTCAACTCATCAATCATTAAATAATCGAGGAGATTTTGTATAGTAGAATTCACTTGAAAATATTTATTTGAGTCTTTTAATAATAAGTTTACTGTTGCAGTTGATTCATTATGTAAAAGACGAAAACATGTTGGATCATAGTAACATTCTAGTGTAGAAGCTAGCGTTGCATCAACAATTAAACAATCGATTATCATTCCTGGAACGGCTACTGATTGATCTTCACTCGTACTGATGAAAATTGGACGTGGACATCCGTTAATATTCAAACAGGAGCAATTGTTGAATACTACAGGTGACATTTTCGGATTATTCCAGTATTCCAAGCTTGATGACCAATAATGAAGATAAAAGTTGGTTCCCAATCCAGATACAAATTGATTTCCAGCTGTTGTTCGTCGAAGAGCAAGTAAACTCTGAGCCATATTTGTTTGAGCTATAGAAATATGATTTCTAAGATCTTCTTGAGCTTGACTACGAAGAACTTCTTCAGCAACTGCCATCGGAGTGAGAACACGTGATGCATTAAAATTTGCTATGGCATCTATCCATGTACTCTTACTAACAACGCAAAAGCCTTCAATTACTTGCCAAAAGAAACTAAAATATGATCGAATATCCGATGTAGTTGATGACATCGTATTTCTTTCCACAGATATAGAATCAATCCAATCTTGTTTGATAAATTGACTTGAACATACTTGATGAAAATTGACATGAACTTTCACAAAGGTTTCATACGCAATCCCAATTTTCGAACATCGACATTTAAGAGTATTTGGATACTTTTTCACCAAATGCGTGAATTTAACATATGAAAGTGAATATCCAATAACATTTTCTGTTCGAGGAATAAATGCAGAAACCATTCCGATACAGACAAGGAGACAAATGAGTGATACAATGTAGATACGTGTTGCGTGCAGTTCTCGAAGAGCACTGTGTGCATCACTCGAGTATTTTTCAAAAAGATTGAGACGAAGAAAAGCATCTCGCCAAGACTTCAATCGACCCCACACCATTAATTTGCTGTCCTGATATAAAAAGTGGAAGGCTTTAATGAAGAATCTTTTGAAGTGAAATAAAGAGCATTATCACGCGAACAGTGTTTATATATGATGTCGAGGACACCCTTTCCATCGATGTTTCATGATAATCAACGTTTTGATGCGTTTTCTTTTCCTTTGTCTATAAATTAGTAATTTAAACCTTTCAAAAGATCAATTGCAATATTAAAATGGCTACGTAATTTTGTCACAGGAAATTCTGACGTCACCAACTTTCCTATTGATGAAGCTATCTCTCGAATAATTATTTTTATGGTAATATCTTTAATAAAGAGCTGAACTCGAAAACGAAATTAATATTGTGACTGATACTGGCAGCTTCAGCGTGTCCACAATAGTAAGAGAGCACTGATTATAAAGCTAACGATTCTGTAAGGATTTACATATATGAACGCTCTGAAATACGAAAAAAAATTTAGCTGAAGAAAAGCGATGAAACACCAATTTTCGATTGGTTGAAACGATATGGGAAATAATGAGAAATATGGTTATCATTTTACAAGAAATAAATATTAGTCCTGATTATTAATATAATATATACCTACATACGCAGTTTTTCACCTTTTCTTTCATTTCTTTCTTCTTGTTTAACGTCACATATGGTTATGCGTGTGACTTGACATGGCGATGGCGATTTTTCATAATTAAGAAATAAGCATAGTTTTTTTTGCTACTAGAGATGTGCGAGATCGACTTTTTTTAAATCTTAGTCATGGTTTTAGGGACTTAAATTTTTCATAGAAGTGATGAATTTACATTTATATTTTATTAAATCCGAAAAAACAATTTGGATGATGTGATTTTTATAAAATGAATGAGAAAATAAAATTCCCCTGTGTTTTTTCTGTTACTCGCTCGGATTTAGAGAAGCTGTCGTAGGATCTATCGGTCTTGAATCTTGAATAATCCGTAAATACTCATACGCTTTATTTTTCTGATTGACGACCAACATGTGCAGGACCAATATTTCATATTTCGTGGCCGCGTTCCCGTACGCCTCTATTTTCTATGGTGCCGAATTCATTACTTGTCATTATTGACATTGAAACATAACAATAAAGATTTAAATTTAAAAATCTTTCCGAATAGATTCGTAATTTTATATTGAGAAATAGATTTTCGTGAGAAAACAAACACATCTATGCAATCGAATTCATTTATAAAACTGCGATGTTTCAAGCTAATTGAGGTTATAAAGAGATTATCAGTAGCGATATGTATGCTAAGAGAAACATTTGTTTTTCTAAGATTATCTTAAGCACTATTTTGTTGCTCGAGTGTATTCTGCATTACAAATCATAAATAAGAAAGAAGACAAGGTAATTGTCATTCGGAAATGCAACTAAGTGCCTAGATCTCTTTGAGGTTTCATTTATCGGACAGATGTCTTAGAGTTTCAGTCTCGAAGAAGAAAGACAAGATTTCATACGGAGCCAACAAGAGGTTTTGACTTTGCTATGAACCCTACACAAAAGGTTTCCTTTAGTATTGAGAATCATTTTGAAGGTGTCTGAGGCTTTTACGAAATCCTTTTTTCTTTCAGTGGATAACGAATTTTGTACAAAAAAGTTGATCCCTAAGTTACTCTATATTTTTGCTATCTTAACCAGTTTATTTACATGGTTACTATTTATGAATGCTTAGCTTTAGTCGAACACCTAATAAAGGAATCTGATATTTCTCTATTTTCATTCACTAACGTGTGAAGTGAAGATGATGAAAAGCTGCCAAATCTCCATTCATTATTTTTCTAAGACAAATATAAATCAGTTATACGAAACAGTCATTGGAAAAAATGAAATAACTTTGATATTTACCAAAATTTCTCAGAAACGAACTAGCTTACCTGTATTAAAAAGGTTAGAGTCTTTTTTTTGAAATTACACTTCAATGAAGATATACGTTAAATAAGTATTGTGCTTTCCTTAAAGTAGGCCAAAATGCTAAACCATTTCCAAGATTGCTAATATTTTCGAGTGCAGACCTCTTTTTTTCTTGTTAGAAAGGTAGCAATATCTATCTAGAAAAAAAGTAATTCTATTTATTTACTGAAATCTCATTTTAATATATGAGAGTGCTTATTTGTTACTAAAAAGCTACTGATGCTTTTGAAGATGAAGGTCTTCTAGTTTATCTAACGATGTAGCAAAATCATCCCGGAAAAAACTATGGTAATTTATTAGTTACTAAAATGTTTTTGCTCTTTCTGAGAGTGGTATGTAACAATTAAAACTGCTGATACTTCAGAAAATGCAATGTTTTTCTTCTCATGAGTTTACAATGGTTTCTATGTTAAATAAGTAACAACTTCATTACTTCCTGAAATTTCGTTGGTAGAAGATTGTGTCGATAGAATGGAATTGTCATATTTTATATGCATCTACTACCATTTGTTCAGCAGTGGACAGATTTCCAAAAAAAGAAAATTTCGCTGCTAAATGATCATATTTCGAAATTACAACCATACAAAATGTAAGTTTCAGAGAATATCGGAAACTACCGTAACTGCTGCAATATTATTCTAAACCAACCATAACCAAAATACAGAAATTTTCTGAGAATTTCGGTAATTATTCATAGTATAGAACCAAAATACCGAATAATTTCCGTAAATATCAACTCTCCAGAGAAAAATGTATTGGTAATTACAGAAAATACTAGCACATGCAAATGTGAACACTAGGAAATTTCCGAAATTCATCAGCTCTCACACGATAATTTCTGAGAAATTACTGAACTTACTATTACACGATACAGAAAACTACGCGAAATTTCAAAAAACCTTAACATCAGACAAGAAATTTCGATAATTCCTATAATTTCTTTATTTACAGCATATTAATATGCATAGATAGATATAGATTGAAAGATCACTACCCCAAGGAGCAGCAGAAATTCTGATAATTTTGCTAACTACCTAGAAATTCCTGTAATTACTAAAATTTCCAGATAATTACTGAAATTACCAGAATTTCTTCTTCTTCTTACGGGTAGGGATCTTCAAACCAATATCAATCATACTATAACTATATCAGGGTGCGGGTGTGGGTATAGATTTAGAGAAGAATTACACCCACATCCACGCCCTTTCGGAAAATTATTTTTTCGGAAATCTGAACATACCTCATTTGATGGTGATTGAGTTCTGCTACAGTTCATAGTTCGACTACTGATAAAATTAGTATTTAACATATATGCGTTGAAAAAAAGAAATAATTAGATCGATATCAATGGTACAAATAAATCCATCAGTCTATGTAAATGTTTCTGTTTTTTTTTGAGAAAACTCTCAAATCAATTTACGCAAGTTTTGCTATCACATTCGCTAACACCAATTTAAAGCGCCCTTTTTTTGTTTGAAAATGTTTATAAAACAATCAGTGGAGTTGTTTATATGTACACATGGAGTGTTGTCCTTTTTTATGATATTGACTTATCATGCTCGCCAGACAAAATAGAATATGAAATGAAAAATGATTTTCTTACTTTTAGAAACTGATGATTATAAATAATCATTGAAGAAAAGAACATCTTTGCAGATAATCCTATCAGCAAATAAATTTGTCAGGAAATAAGCTAAATCTCTACAATCGTATAGATAAAATTCAAAAATATCTAATAATGATTGAACATGTGATGTTTCATACATTAACACACATTATTGATCGTAATGGAATTAATAAAAGAGTATTAGAATAAGTATAATGTGCTTGGTAATTTGTGTCCAGTGAAAGTTTGAATCTTATTTAATTTTTCCAACTGCTTTTGTGAATCAATATATATTCACTTGTCTCTTAAAATGCTTTCTAAGTATTAGATGTTGACATTTGCTTTGATATGTTATTTAAAGAGCAAACGAATAGTCTACCCATGTAAAAAAAAATGACCTCAATAATCACAAAAAATCTGATTTTTAATCGATTATAATCATACGATTCTTAATCAATGATTTACACGGAAATAATCAGAAAAAAATCAGTTTTTTTTTTCAGTTTGATTATAATCGGTTTGAAATTGAGTTAAAAAAATCGATTATAATCAAATTGAAAAAAAAAACAGATTTTTTCTGATTATTTCTGTGTAAACCATTGATTAAGAATCGTATGATTATAATCGATTAAAAATCAGATTTTTTGTGATTACTGATGTCATTTTTTTTACATGGGTATGGATGTAATTATACAATGGCAAGATGTACAACAATGACAGTACAAGATATTCAAAACTGCAAATCACATGCATCAAAAATTTTTGTATAAAGCATATTGCTTCTTGTTTTTCAAAATAGCGTAAAAATACAAAGAGATTCTGGTGCTTCTTTCGACATAGGCTTTTAAAAGGACCTTAGTAGTGGAGATCAATTAACTATTTGAAGATTTATGAGTGGATTTGATGCGTATAACAGGTTCTCGATTGAGTTATTCTGTAATGTCAGTCTCATATTGTGAAGAAGTTTCTCATAGAATCTCAATAAATCGAAATAATCAATCTCGAAAATTAAAGAAAAATATATTAAAAAGGTTGGGCACAAAGACTTACCCAATTAAAATACTAATTTTTATTATCTATATGAACTCCGTATCGCAGAGAGTAGCGACAAGATGAAGTATGAATGTTACTTTGTCTTAATATTTTTGCCATAGTTAGATTGAGCTCATCAAGTTGTATAAAGCAATATTCAAGAACTGTTGTTCGATATCATTGACCTACATTGCTCAATCAAAGTTTTCAGATTTACGAAAAACCTATCATAGTTGTAGAGCTCTCTTATTTTAAACAGACAGTAAACTTTTTGACATATTGAATGCGCTTCAATTGAGACATTCCGTTCGCACAAAATATACACACATTAAATATGCGTTAAAGATATTCATAAAGAATCCATTTGGCAATAACTCACGATCAGATACAATGCTTTCAGATGGTTTTATTTATTTATCAATAGTTTTCAATTGTAGATCATATTCTCAATAAGACTTCCCCATTCGAATCCAGTGGTATTTACTCAGATCTTTTCTCATGTTAGATGAATAAATTTTAAACCATCATGGAGTATTCCATCAATAATTACAGTTGCGATAAGGTGTAAACCGTGTAAACAATCAGTCAGTATAAGTGGGATATCTAATTATTCTACATAAGATGAGGACTGACGAAGAATACGGCAGAAATTTTCAGTTATTTTATGTATCAAAAATTGAAACGATTAATGATTAGTCAGCTATTTGCTTCACTATTGTATTCCAATTAGTCTTTCCCATAAGAGTAGACAAATCTGTAAAACAAAACGAAACATCTGTAGAGTAAAAAATATAGATTTCCGGATAGGTAAAACCACAAGAGGGAAGGATTCGAAATACTCTGCATCACTTTCTTTTCTCTCTGAAACACGTTTTAGCCAAACGTTAGTATTTATCAAAATAGAACAAAACAAAAAGAAATCTAGAGTACAACATATCTGTTTCTGTATTTCTTCTCTTACGTATTTCATGAGTTGTATGATAATAAACTATGCTGATGACACTCAAAATTCTTCTATCGGTGCGTTAGAATAATTTAACATGGGATACTCATTAATAAAGAATTAGACTATGTGAACGGAATTCAAATATAGAATTCCAACATACATGCCAATATCTTATGATTCTTTGTATCCAAAACATGAATAACTATATTCATCCAATCCTTGACTCCCGAATTGTGAAAGAATTTAAGCTAATCTTACATCTTTTCCAATTTTTCAAGGTATGGAATGTAGGAGTGGATGTGGGTTTGAACTGCTAGGAGAAAACACACCCACATGGACACCAACCCGCTACATCCCAGCCACATCTACACCCTCATTAGGTGAGCGTGTGGGGATGAGTAAAAATGATTTCAGCTCCCATAACCGTACTCTATTATTATGATAGCCATGAAATCGTTTTAGTCAATGGATGGGTGTGGGTGTGTTTTTTCCTAGCAGTTCATACCCGTACCCTCGTGCGTGAAAGCTTAACTCTGATGTCATAATCATTAGCAGTGTTGAAAACTGTATCATATAATCTTAATTCAAAACTACTTTAAGAGCAACTACGTGTCTTATTAGGACTTTGTTTTGTTTTTAACGCTAAGATGCACTACTGATTTTTTTCTCAAATTTAATTTGATATTTTCGAGACTTGTTCTAGCAATATTGATTAACAATTTCATGCCATTATCCATATACTATATGATGCTGTATATGATATTTCATTTAATCCTATTTGAAGATCATGGAGAATATTTTTATAATGAGTTGAGGAAAATTGTAGAAACAATTTCTATATTTGATCTTCCATTCACAAGAGAAAAGTTTGACTAATAGAATCATTTAAAATTGCAAGTTTATTCGTATTAAAAAAATATTTCTAATGCAAATATTTACAAAATAAAATTATTCCACCATGATTATCATATTGAATATTGTCGAAATTTCATTGCCCATGGAAGAAAGTTCTCTTTCAGAACTACTTCTGTGACTAATATGCAACACATTTAAGATGACTAATCTCTTGTCGCTACTTTCTGCTATGTGTATCCAAATATTAAAGGATCCTTCTATAAACTAAATCGTTGTATGATAGAAGACCTGAATTGTATGGAAAATTACTCGTCTAAATCTTTTTCCTCAGATTTTTCTTCTTTGAATCACTCATGAGTTGTATTTTCTCAAGAATAAGGGTCACAAAGAAATACATGAAAAACTGATACCTTAACTACAAGAAATGAAAAATAAAATTTCTTCGCAAAAGAACAGCCTCAATTTTTAGTTAGTGTAAAAACGAGAGAGAAAGCGAGAATTATAGACACTGGAAGAATAAGAGAACAATTAATATTAAATTTCATAAGTATTAGTAGTAATCTACTGTCAGTGATTATATGAAGTGGGAATAAAAAATATCGTATACCCTTTTTCCAGTGATGACAATTCAAATTTTTATTAAACTGACAGTTCTAATGATGCTTCAAATGTTTAAATTAATTGAACCATTGATCAATATGAAATGAATTACTATGTTTATTAAAGTATTATCAGTTATAATTTGAAGAAGCCAATGAGAGTGATACTGAAGAAATGATATTGGCAGAAGAGTAAAAACAGAAATTTCTCAAAAGTCCTCAAAAACAGCAACATAAAAGAGCTGCGTTGAGAACCATTTACGAAAAAGTGAAATTAAATTGTTATTCATTTTTGTTGATTTTATAGTATAATCATAATGTAACAATGAAGCTACAATAACGATATTCGATCCAATATCAATGAGTACTCTTATTAGAAGATCAATAGCAATAAGAGACCCCTGAAAAACACTTTTACATTATAAAATAAAAGAAGACGAGGAATTTTTGAAATGCTTGGTGTCTTTAAACATTTTCTATGCTTCATTCAACATATAACCATGGGGTGTGGATGTAAATGGAAAAAGAGGACGATATCGACCGTCACACTCACACCCCGTAAGTAAATACTCGTTCATGTCTACATGAAAAGCTCGACACTTCGCTTTCATCGTCAATTGACAAATCTGATATCTATGTTCAAAATAAAGCAGAGAAAAATTGTCTCGATTCCAAATAGAAATATACATCAATATGGATCGACCATATTCATTTAGTTCAACAACAAAAATATATAGTTTGTATTAGTGAGATAGTGTCACGTGTAGTAAAATATTGATCCGAGAGAAGAGAACGGCAAGGGTTGCTTTTTGAATACTGATTTGTCACAAAAAGAGCACATGTTATCAATGAAAAAAAGCACAGATCTTTTTGAAAAGAAAAAAATCACCGAAAACTCTTTCGTTATTTGAACTATTATTATGTTGTTTTTCACCGTTGCGCAATGTCGCTATATTGCTTTTTACTGAAAAGTTTGTGTCTAACGTTTTTCGTTAAATAGGCGTGATATCTTAGAGCTTGGTGTTTTTGATTTTGAAGCTTCATATGTGAACACTCTACTGTCGCTGTATGTAAGGAAGACGAGAGATTAATTTAAGTTTATTGCTATATATTTGAATCATAATTAAAAACTGTGTTGCACAAAAGCTAGGCAAAGTTTTCACGCATTGTTCACGAGTACTTTCAGTGGCTATTAATAATTTCGTATCAGTCAGATTTCATATTTCACGTTTATATCGGAAATTCATGCATCAACACATCCTAGAAAGAACTTCTATTATTCATTTGCTTCGATCAAGATATAGATTTGTCTAAAGCGTGGTTGCTGCAATAAAAAAACTTCATTAGTCATAATATGTGTTCTCATCTGCTTGGCAAAAGCCCACGATTTTTTAAAGGACATAATGATTTAATATATGTGTTGTCGAGGCACAGATAGATAAACATACAGATGGAACAAATTAACTATGCTGTCGATACCATAGTTTTTTGGCCAAGAAAATATTACACATGTGTACAGTGACACAGAGCGAGGTCTACGCCATTCGAAACTTCTCTTCAACTATTGAACAGCCATCTTATTTCCAAATATATTTTTGAAATGAATGAAGTAAAACACTGATGTATCTTACCTGATCAGTGATAACTTCGTTGACCTCTTTGGGTTGTTTTAAAAGTTTCTTTACATTTAATGGAAATGCATCTTGAATTATACTTATACACAATCTGAACTGGTAAAAAAAACCCAGAGAAGCAAAAATGAAATCTATAGTTCATTGATTCACTATTGTCAAAGAGGTTTCACTAAATTCTGGCAAGGATCTCAATGCCAAGTGTCCTTTTTGAGTTCATTTACATCTTCACCCACACCCAAAAAACATGCTCTATTATGTTACATGAATAAGTATATTCTATAAGCAAATGCAAGACCAATGCTGTTAAAATTTGCAGTACTCTTTACATACAATGAAATTGCATTAGCAACATAATTTTCTTTTACTTCTGAGAGGATGTGGATGTGGCTCTTCTTTTTTTCTACACCCACACCCACACTGTCTACACACTGATTCAACTTTGTTTGATGAAGTTTCTGGAATACAAAAATTACAGTCGTATGCAATTGTAGTTAGGTATACATACATTGAGAGACTAAGATTTTCAATAAAGTTTTGATTTTATTGATCTCTGGTTGGTTTAAAAGAAATGACTGAATGATCAACTTGTTTGGCATTGCATATCGCATCATAAGTCCTACTGAATTCATTTAAACTTTCACAATGGTAAAGCACTTATTTTCAGTCGATATACGACAATGGTGTTTAATCACAGCTGAAACATATACAAATTTATTTTATCAGAAAACATTTGATTACTAAGCATTGACAGAAAGGTTTCAATAAATTATCTATTTAAGAAACCCGACGAATATTCTGTTTCTTGGACTTAAATACATGAATAAGTTCTTTTGTTATGCTGGCAAGCATTTTGATGATCGTTGACGATCATCTCAATTTTGTTAAAACTGTTCTAAACACCTTTTATGCATCTCTCATTAGGAATATAAGAAAACGTGTACGTTGAAAATCCTACCTGAATGATAATCGATATTTGTCTGTGTGCAACATGAAAACGTCTTCGATTAGTTAATAATGGTTTCAAAATAAAGACAAACTCTCCTTCTTCAGACTTATCAGTTTCTAGACAATTTCTTCTCAATTGAACGAGAAATTTGATGATTTAGGAAATAAAAGACATAGAATCGATCTTAACTTACGAACATTATTGGATTTGCTTTTATGGGAACAAGTTAAAAGAATGTGTATAACATATCCTAATGATTTAAACATCAGAATAATTGAAATGTAAAAAGGGAATTTTTCCTATTCTAGTTAAAAGCAAATACTTCAAACAATACTTGGAGAAGTTTACTTGTACAAAGAAAAAAACATTGTGCATTAAAATATCATTAAAAAACTAGTTAATCAAGTCAAATCAAATAGTAGAAGTTTTTAAGATCTTAATCATATTTAACAGGTAAGTTGTGAATATATGAAGGCAAAAAAATCAATGATTGTGTTAATTATGTACACGCTCGATTCTTCCCACGGTTTATGCGAGCTTGCAATCATCATAGATAGTGACGAATGAATCATTTGTTAGGTGTAATAGGACACAACTCAATCAAAATATTTTCATACAAAAGTCAGAAGACATTAACTCGTACAAGAAAGCACGATAGTTAAACATTTTTATAGCCGTCAACACTTCTAAATTGATTATAGGTTTAGCATTTATACGTTATAAACTTATAGGAATAGAACTGTGGTTATAATTTGACCTATTTATGAAGTAGAGCTGCACATTGGTTGACTTTTTGCAAATCTTATTTACCTGTTTTTTAATGTTAGTATTATGATACTTATCAATTTTGTTCTTATTGACTATATAGTTATAACAAATAAAAAGTTTCTAGAATTTTCAATGAAAAAATATTCATTAAATCGAGGACAATTTCAATAAAAAAAGACAACATTACCGATTCCAGGTGCTCATTATAACGACATGTTTACATAATAGGAGTGTTCTACTGTAAATAAATTATTTAATAATTGAACAATCGTCGTATGTTGAATAAATAGAACAAGAGAAATATAAAATCAAACATGTCTTTATTTTCTTAAAAGAATATTTTCAATAAATCTCAAAGTATGTCAGCAACAGTTTTATGATAAGGACAAATACAACATTGAGTAACCGGTAAGCTTGCAGTATAAGAAGCGCGCTTGATGGCAGTTGAAATAACCAAGTTTAAAACGAGAAAAAGAAAGCAATTGACTAATGTTAAACTTGAAAATTTGTATCAATGATCACTGTAATTTGATCATACTTTTTTTCACCTATTATAACTATGTTCAATAGATATTCTCAAATATTCATGTCATTCATTTTTAAAGTGTTATGTTTGGAATCAATTCGACCACATCTATTTGGTAGCAATTAATTTTATTTAATGATTTTAAATTTTAATAATAAAAAAAGAAGCTAGAGGCCTATGTGCTGCTTCTTTTTCAAGCGATCTGTTTGATATAGCTCGACCTCTATGAAAGACAGACAGACTGAGACAACCTACTAGCAAATGTCTAGAACTGAGATCAAAAGATCCAGTGACCCGGATTCTGTCGGAATTCGGGTCAGTGGATTCCTGACTACTTTCAGTAGAATTCTGTCGACTTTAAGACGATTCGACAGAAGCCAATGGCTTAGCTTTGTCTTGGGAAGATATATTTTTAAAAGCAAGACAATCTACAGCTGTGATGAAGTCAAGGGGCTTCCTCTCCCGTCTAATAAGACTTTTCAAAAATTTATTTTATTTAGTCGCAGATGGGCGGGTAAATCTCGGTGATTCAAAATGTTGACTCTGATATTGTTTTGAAGAATAATTCTATTTGTTTTTTTCTTTTTAGAACATCAAACTTTCAATATCGAACATGATGAATGATACTCGAAACGACACTTTAGTCAATAGAATAACAATGAATAATGAGTCAAAACCAATTGTTCGTCGTCATCGTCGTCGTTCTATTATCCATGAATTCTGTTTGAATACATCGACTTATGCTTTACCGGGAATTGCTCGTAGTGAAACTCTTCGTAATCGTTTGTTTTGGTCGATTTCATTTCTACTATTTACTGGTATAATGATCTATTTTGTAATTCAGTCAATAATAAGATATTTTGATTATCCAACAACAATCGATGTGTCGTATGATAATGATAGTCAACAATACTTTCCCGCATTTACCTTTTGTAATATCGCAATATTTCGGTTCGATCGATTCATCGAACCTTTTCTGAATTATACAAATTTTCTAAATCTAACAGATACCAACGATACAACAACAATATCTCCATATCAAGCGAATTTAGTTGAAAGTTTTATGCTTCATAAAATTAATAAAGATGTATCATTAGAAGATTATTTCTTTTCCATTATCATCAATGCTTCATTTATGCTTACACAATTTTGAACCATGTTCATCAGTTGATTTCATTTCATTTATTTCACCAAATTTTGGTCTATGTCATACATTTAATGCTAAATCGAAAAATAGTTCAGATAATAGTCTTCGAACTGGAAGTTTTTATGGCGGTGGCGGTACACTCTATTTAGGTCTTTATATCCATAGTTATAAATACCTATTCTATTCGACTGATGGTAAGTAATAAAAAAAAATTCATCGCATTGTATTATGTGTTTTCTCTATTTGAACAGGCACTGGTGTATTAGCTCTTGTTCATGATAATAGATAAGTGCCTGACATCGAATCGAGTGGTATTGAATTAAGACCTGAACGAAGACATAGAATAGGTTATAGCAAAAAGAGAACTAAATTTTTATCTTCATCTTATACTGATTGTACAAATAAAATATCTAATTCATTGAATGCTATGCTTAAAAATTATAATCAACCAGAATACGATTATTCTGAGACTACTTGCATTCAAGTTTGTCTACAAATTTATGTGTAAGTAGACATATAGAAAACAATAAATATAAACATAAAATGAATCATTTTATGTTAAGTTATGAACAATGTGGTTGTGTTAATCCATATCTATGGCATATGCGTTCGATTGTTTTACCAGATACAGATAAGATTATATTTGCACCTGTTTGTGATTATTCGGATAGTAGATATAAGAGAGCATCATATAGACTTTTTTCTTCTGCAACTCTTTTTCAAAATTATCGTTCAAATTGTTTACAAGAATGTTTAATCAATAGCTTTGTTCTTCAAACATCATCCTTAATGTTACAGATCGATTGGGCATTAGATTCGATTAAAAATTGTACTGAAAATTCTGATATATCATTACCTGATAATTGGTCAATAACATGACGTGAACATATTTATGAAAATTATCTTATTGTAAATGTTATACGTGAAAAACATATAATCGAAACGAATACACTAACATCATCACTCAGTTTCGTTGATGTTATTTCAAATATCGAAGGTAACACAAGTCTATGGATTGGAATTAGTTTTTTGTCAATTATGGAATTTATTGAGATGATCTATCGGCTAATTCGATATCAATTAAATTTCATACGAGAATCTATGCAAAGGAAAATTAACGTAATACAATAAGATATATCGTCTATTCTCTCAATTTCGATCAAATATTGAAGAATTCAACTAAAAAACATATTCAGAATACGAAAAGCACACAGTTAAAAGCAGTTATTGCTATTGAACAGAACTTCGACACTTTCAAATGCCATAAAGCAATTATCATTTACTACTGACTTAAGTTAGCAGTTCTTATTTAAAACCTCTGTGCAGTGACTAACGTCTTTTTTTCGATAATAAACGATATGGGTGTGGGTGGGCTACTATTTTCCTTCTGCCGTTGGGCGCACACCTACACCCACGCTCTCATGAATGAAAGCAAAATCAAATACCTACTCAAGTTAGCTGTTAATCAAAAATTCAAAAAATATAGAAAAATAGCATACATACTATAATTTGTAAAATCGAGAAGCTATGTCAAGACGTTTTTATGAATTATCACTTGAAAATCAGTATCTTATGTAGCGCTGTAGTTACTAGCATTATCTAATTAGACAACACAATGACATCTTGTATATTTAACTCAATCACTAGATTCTTTCACTTTCACTCTTGGGACGCTACGAAATATCTAAAAATGAGCATTACTGATAGAAAGAAAGTATGTCAGATACGTACAACATGAAATGCATGTATCAAGCTAGCTATAAATATCTTCATAGCACTGGCTCGATTCCCTTATTTTGACTACAACTCGTGTTAAATAAAGGGTGTTCCATAATAACTGACAATAAATTGTTAATATTATTTTTCACACTTTTTGTTGATCTAGAGAAAATTTTCCTACTGAATATTGCAAGGTAGTTCCGTGGGTAATCAACCAAAAAATCACAATGTATTCAGAAAATTTTCTTTCATATCCAACATTGTAGAATTTTTCTTCGTTGATCATTTTGGTAAAAAAGAACTTTTCAAATTTCATTGAGAAATGACAATGTTATAGTCAAAATATTTGTCGTAAAAACAGAAGATATCAGATTTTTTTGGATAGGAATATCGTATACAATGTTTAATCGAGATTTTTTCATCCTATTCGCCTGCATCTAAGAAACAGACTATAGGGTTTTGTAGATCATAGCTTTCTGCACAAAATCTACTATGTCACATTGCTCCAGAATATAGTCATTTTGATATATGTGAATCGACTTTTACTTACATTTTACAGGGTTCAGTATTTTGTCTATAACATCGTCATTTCTCAATGAAATTCGAAATCATTTTTTACCAAACTAATAAACTAAAAAAGCTCTACAAAGTTTGATATGAAAGAAAATTTTCTGAATACCTTGTGGATTTTTGGTCGAGTACTCAAAGAACTACCTTGCACTACTTTCACAGTAGAAAATATTAAAAAATCATTTTCGAAAATTTGTATATTTCCGTCTTGTCGATGTATTTCACCAATAGTTTTAGCTAGAAAGCTGAAACTTTCAAAAATAAAAGATCTTGATTAAATATATATGCAATAAAAATTTCAGCCCTCTACATCAAGAAAAAGTATGAAGAATATTATTAACAATTTATCGTCAGTTATTATGGAACACCATTTATACATCTTCAATCATATATTTCTCCTCTAGTATACCAAGAAATCATGAAAAGCTTTGAAAAGCAATATTTTTTTTTTGCTTGTCCAAATTTTTTTAGGGAACCCAATTACTGCCCCTTGTAGTACTGAGGCGTCGTCCATGAACATCGATTCAGTTTGATGTCAGATTGAATGCTTATCTGTTTTTTCTTTTCTTTTATTCTTTCAGTTATGATAATAAATTCCCTATATGATGACCTTTTAGTCCGATAACAACAAATCGAGTTCGTCTCATTTTTTTCTTCCCTAGAGCTATTATATTTATGTGCTGTATCGACGTTACACCGGTCGACGAAGTTGTCACGTCGTCGACCAGTGTGACTCTGATGAAACATATATATATAGATAGTCATGTTATTACAATCTGTTATCAAAATACATTCATATCAATGGGTCAACTATTCACTCGAATATCAACGCAAAGATCTGAACAACAAACATCATCAATAAATACGCAAAACAAGTAGATATATTAACTATCATAAAAGTATCAAGTTTTATTTGAATTATTTTTGTTTTTATAGTTTTATTGCAATGCAACTGATTATAATGAAAGGAAAACTTAGTGATCAAGAGATAATATCAAATGAAAGAAAAATTCTTTTAAGTGATAATAACCAAAGTCTTCCTTTATCACCTTCTTCACAAATGTCAAAAAATGTAGAACCTTCGAAAAATATAAATACAACTATTAGTGGTTCTTCACCATCGGTAATATTTTTTCTTTTGACTCAACAAGAACAATAGATTTGAATAAAATGTTTCTTTTTGTTTTCAACAATAATCGAATGTCAATTATGTTGTCAAAGTTTTACAAATAAATATTCTTATCTTAATCACATGATAATTTGTGCTGTTTAGCATTAAGCATCAATTAAAATAGTACGTGCAAAAATGACTTCTTCATTCAAGTCATGAATAATAAATTTTTTGTTTTCCCATATTTATAATCTACTATTTCTTTATTCTAATTATATTATATATCTTGAACGTATATTTTAAGATGCAAATATAATGGAGCTTTGTATACCTTCAATTTAACGAAGTGTTATGTTGAATTTGTATTATCGATTAGGATTGATGGAAATTATTTTCTTGTTATGGTTGTTTTTTCGGCGATAAATTTATTTACTGAATTAATCTATTTATTTTTTGTACGAGAAAGCTCTGTATCATCATTTTTTATAAATCGAGCTATTTCTTTCCAAATTTCGAATAATCTTTTTTCTTTAAAAAATTGAAAATGATCACCTTTGGGTAAATGCAAGTTTGAGCATTTGACAGTTGCCAAAGTTGTGTTGTAAATACATTAAATGCCTGATGTATATAATTCGATTTCATTTATGATGCATTAAATAAGAATGTGCGACTGAAACAAGAAGTATTCATGAAATTTGTTCATTTATACGAAGTGGTTATAGGGCATACATGGCTACAATATAATAAAACTCCAGTACAATCACGTTGAGCTCAGTGTTTAAGAAGATTCCATTCAGTTGGTTTTCATTCATGTATGAGACTATTCCAAAATCATGGGATTCGTTGTTTTGAAATCTCTCTGATCGTGTGATCTTGAGTTATTTTGAATTTGTTACAAAACCAAAGTCAATAGCAACTCTCAGATCATCGTAATCTTTTTGGCGTCTAGTTTAATGTGAAGCTTGAAATAGTGGGTACCTAACCAGATTCAATAGAATTAGAAAGTAAAGAGATTGTAACAGTCACCGATTTTAGATATGTTTCGAGAAAGTCTGACTCGAAAAACAATTTTCCAATGGATACACGAACTAGCTACCTGGAAAATTAGACGTTTTCAGAGAAATAGTTGAATTCTTTTAAAAATTAAATACGTAGTAATGTTGATCACGAGATCATTCGTGTAATCCGTGTTCAGACGTGCACAGTGCCGGTGTGGACGAATGTGGTTCGAGAAAAATTTCCCTTTTTACGACGGATTCTGCATTTCTGCCTCCGAACTGATCACGTGTTTTCCAAGCAGTTCGTACCCTAAGACAATCGTATGTGATTACTGGTAGATTATGTGCTTCACTTAAGTGTTTTGCAAATAGAAAGTAAAACTGACGACGACTACCAGTTGCCTGAGAAAAAACAACAAATGTTGAGTTTGATGATGATGATGACTTTGATTCAAATACTATTACTTCAATTGGATTAGAATCAGCAAAAGTTGGATTAGTTATTGTGGAAGAATATCGTACAGGAGAAATTATAAAAATGTTGTCGAATAATGCGTAAATAATTCATTGAAAATGATTGCTTATGTTGTTCAATTAAATTCAAACACTTCATTCTCAAAGAAAAAAATCATAATTATTTTCTGTCTATATTTCTTTATATGCATGGAATATTATCTTTATCCTTTTACTCAAATCAAATACAAACACTATTCGATTTAAATATAATTCAAAGTTTGCTCTCTTCTGCATAATTAACTCTACTGTAAGAATAGTTCGAAATACTCTTTCTATACACTCTGTGACAACAGAATACTGCTTCACAACAGCAACATCATGGCAATCATGATCTTTTTTTGCCAATCTGCAGAAGAAGCAAAAAACATCAACAAATATTATAAAAAGAGAGTCGTTATTTTCTTTTTTTTAATATTCATTGTTATTTTATATATAATTCGAAAAATACACCATGCAGTCAATAAAAACAATAACAGAGCGAAGTGTAGCACGATGGATGAGAAGCGAACAGATGGTCTCCGATCAATGATTCATATTAATCCGTGTTAAAAATAAAATTCTTTGGAAATGTATGGAAGTGAGCAGAATCCCATCAATTTTTTTTCAACAAACAATATGCGTTTATAATTAGCGCTCAATGTGCCATAAATATACGTTCGAAATACTACAAATCTTGATTTTTGAAAATATAAATGGTCTATCGAATTCTGAGCACAAATTATTCAAAAACATGTTTTCTTGGTGGATTTCTTATGTTTCTTCAAAAGATTATATAAATTATGAAAGGTAAATTTTTGATGCTCAGACTAAACTGACAGAAAAATAGGGTAAGGACTTCATAAACTCATCTTCAATTTGAAGAAATAGAACGAGCAGTATCGAACGGAAAAAAGTCGATAAGAAATTCATGTTTACCTTCGACTGCTGTTCGTTATGTCAGTAATGTGCGCCTCGATGAGTCAAGTACCATTTACAACAGTATTTTTTTTCTGGCTGTAAATATAATTCTCATGTATTGTATAATTCGTTAGAAATGTCAAAATTACATCTGAAATTGTTTTCATTTCTGTACGAGCCCTCTTCTGCCTTATGATTCATACTCTCTCTTCCTGTTGTCTCTTAGATATATTTCATCAACCTATATATAAGGTCGTGGGTGGGTGTGAATATGACCAAAGAACACATCAACCTACACTCACCTCAAACCACATCCACATCCAACTTTTATTTTCGTCACAAAATTCGGTCCTGCTATCCCTCAGAGAAATGTCCAAAAATACATTAGTCTAAAACGTCATCTTGGCTATAAAAAAAACACATTCCCAACTTTCAATATTATCATCAAGGTCATAAGAAAATATACCTAAATAATGCAAACGAGATTTTGGATAAATATATTATTGTTTGACAAATATCCGAGGGAGACCAGGACCTCATTTTTGAACGAAAATAAAAGCCGCCGTATACTTTTGAAAGATACATAGATCTACTCAGTTTGTTATGCTGAAAACGATTCTGGTGTTAGATTTCTTTGCATTTTGAGTAAAAAAAACCGTAATAAGTGGGTTTTGTAGTTAATGTAAAGCGCTGTTAATAATAAAAAATGATAATGTTTGCTATTGTTGTTGAAGAGACCGAAGATCTACACTGGACGTGCCTAATGGTCTAGAGACAGTTTTTCAAGATGTTTGAGAATCATATGTCTATAAAGTCGGAGAGACCAAAGAAAAAAAAACTTGATATTCATAACAGCGTTATAAGGCTACATCATCTACTGGCTAAAGTAAAAAAAATTTTTTTTCTCTTATTGTCTTCATATGAATAGGAGTACTATATCAGGTCAGTCGTGACATCAATTTAGACTCAAAAATATCGAATATTGGCCTTGTTCAAACTTTATATGCGTCTGCGGACAAATAGTTGGTTCTATCACCCAAAATGCTTATCTCAATATGATCTTTCATTTGATATAAGATAGCAAGGGTCCTGAGAAAAAAGTTCACTGGACCGATTTACGACCAAATACGCCTCCTTCTTTCAAGACCACTTCTGAACTATTTTTTCATGACCGTCAAAAACTTATAATGATCAGCAGAGGGTGTGGGTGTGGAAATGAACGAAGGAAAGATCTGAACACACACCCATGCCCACCACACCTACCCATACCTACACCCTAAGACGACATCAAATAGGAGACAAGAATGGAACTGTCGTGCCTGGTGGCAGAGGTGCTGATCTCAATCAAGTCAACGTTCCGACTTTCATCTTTGTCCATCAACAACAGACTGTTTACGCATCAGACTGTGTAAATCATCGTATGATGAAATGGAATCAAAAAGCAAAAGAAGGAATTGCCGTCACTGGGGGTCAAAGCAAAGGGAATGCGCTGACACAATTGTCGTATCCTTACGAACTGTTCGTCAACACGTTGTGTGTTATATATATGGCAGACTTCTTCCATCATCGTATGATGCGTTGGCCTACAGAAGCGAAACAGAGCACTATCATTGTGGGTTGAAATGGTCAAGACGCCGGAGCAAATCAGTTCAAATATTTCTGAAGTTTGCCTTTCGATCAACAAGGCAATCTCTATGTCATCGAGTGGGAGAACCGCCGTGTCCAACGGTTTTCAATGGAACAGACTTGTTTACGATGGATTTTTTCCTGTCCTCTTAAATGAATTCATGTTGAATTGATGAAAGGAATGCTTATTTCATCGGCGCGCGCGGGCGATCAGGAACATCTTGATAGAGCCATGGTGAGCGTACTAATCATATACACACGGGAAGACCTGTGTCATTCACACCATTGTCTGAGAATCTGTTAACAGATCGGATAGAGCCCGGCCGTGTACTACGGATGTCATGATGTTGCTGATTGGAGATAACAAGGATCTCAACTGGGGTGTGACTCACCCACTCACTACTATCTAAGACTGTCTTACATTACTCTGTCTAAGTACCCCTCGGTTATTTCTTCCCCCATTACTTTTCAGAATTTCATTTCAACCTTTTATTACGCACACGGATAAAAAAAGAGCGAACGCAAAAACAATAAACAGAAAAAGATACACACAAACAAAGTTGTATATCATATATAAATACATATATTATTCAAACGTATCCTTTCTCTCGCTGATATATCATGATGTATCAATGTTTCTTTCTTCCGAGAGATGAGTGGAACACGTGGACAGAGAAAGAGAGAAAAAAAGCATCAAACAAAGTATCGAATGGAATAATAACAGAAAGACAGAACATAATACCTAACTAATATATATCATGGTCATTGACTATGACATCCTCACAATCAATCTATCTAATTATACTCACCCCTTCATTTTGCGTATGGGTGTGGATGTTCACATAATCTTCATCCACATCCACACCCTTTAACAAGGTATTGAATTTATTGCAATTGAAATTCAGTATAGTATTATTATTTTCAATGCAGGAATGGGCTTTATATTTTTATTAAGGGCTTCCTTCCAGTGATCCCTGTAACTACTTGGGAGGTATCTAGAGAGGGAAAATTACTGTTGTATAGCCCATTAACTCAGAACAACTGAGCAAAAACTTACCCTGTAGTAAGTAATGATAACCGAACTGCTATCAATTACAGAGGACCAAATACTGTAAAAATTCTCTCCAGTTTATTTTTCCGGCAACGAGGAGCAATTGCAAGAAAATCATGGCTTCTTGAAATAGTTTGATCAAACATTGTCCAAGTCGAAGACACTTCGCCAAGAAATCGCATATAGAATTTCAACAATTTGATTACAAATTCATTTTTTTTTGATCCCGACAATCTTTGAGCAAACTTCATCAAAAAGCGGTTGGAAATGGTTGCTGCCTATTCATGTGAATGGTTATGCGTGGATGTCTTCATTTTAGTTCATACTCACACAATTTTCCATCACTTTTTTCTGTTAGTTGATCAATTACTTTACATGTGTATATAATTTATTGTTTAGACTTTAATAAACACTTTAAACAACAAAAGCAACGAATGACAAAAATAGATATCAATAATTAATGGTTCTCTATTTGAAAGAGATGCTCATTCTTCCAATTCTGGATGCCCTTCAACTGAAACTATATTCACAGAATGAACAGTATTCATCCTTAATCTAAAATATCGTTTCAATGATTGCCAACATCTTTTTGTCAGAAAATATTTAACTTGATGGCTGAATCGTGATGATGTGCAAAAAAATATATAAAAGTTGATCTATAAAAAGACATTATAAAAGTTCAAATCAACTATAATGTAAAAATCTTACACAATAATTTGCGAATGCTAAAACTTTACTGACTGCTGAGATTAATTGAAAAATTGCATTATTTAAAGAATCTAACTTAGTTACGTTGATATTAAGCGAATATGCACGAAATATTGTGTATTGTAATAAGAGAATAATAAAGAAAAGCACGCGCACGAAAATCATAGCTGTCAATTGACGATCAAGTCTTCGACGCCCAATTGGAATTTGTCGTCGAACTAGACGACGAACATTGCGATAAGCCAAAATACTAAAGAATGCTGAAAGTAAGATTGGAAGAAATCCATGCAAAACTAAATAATGAAAAAATGAATAATAATTTTTTAAAGCTTGATTATTTATTATGCAGCCCAATGGAGGAACAATATCATAGAAAATAAAATAAGGGATAGTCTGCAGAATCCACACAATAGCAGTAATAATGACTAAATAGCGTGCAAGTTTTAATGTGCTCATGCTTCTGATATGAGGTTGATAATGAGTTGAAAGATATTGATCTAATGTTTGCAAACATACGATATAATCAATTATAAGTCGACTTGCTTGACCCAATGCCGTGTTTGCTTTACAATATAGAATGGATATATTTGCTAGGTCAACTCCATGTAGTGTTATATACGTTTGTAGAACATATATTAGAATTAAAAAAAAAAGACTGGTAACTGATTCAGCAATCAAGTAAAAAGCACAACAATTGCCTTGGAAAAGTGTCAATTTAGTAAATATTAACATATTCATAGTATTACCAATAATACCGAGACCGAACATAATGTATATCCCATATCCGTTCAAGTATTCTGCAATTATAAGAAGCAGGAAAACAGTTGATGAAGACATTGTTTGCGGATATGAACACGAGTAGAAGTTTTTTGTTATTTCATGTTTCTTCTTTTTTTTTTCAAGTACTATATGTGTAAGATCATCTTTCAAAGAATATGTAGAGAAAGAAAAAGTAATTAAAGTTCACGATGATACGATTATACAAAGCACTTTTCTAAGAAATATTAATTAAAAAAAAAACAGAACATTTATAAATGCGAAAATAATACGAAAACAATTCAAATGAACATCCTACAATTAGATTACATTGAATAAATATTGTTATTTATTATTTTTCCAATTTTCTGTTTTATTCTATTGGTCTTATCATCTAAGTGAGTTGAAATATTATCACAAATAGAATAAAATGAATAGTTATTTAAATATTATTTCTTCATAATGTCAAAAAAGAAACCTAGCGAAAAACTGCGTTTCTATTTTTGTTATTCGTAAGTCAACTTAGCTTTCATCTGCGTATTTCATATAATGCGTTATTATTATCCGAGTAAATATTCTTGAAATTAAATTAGGAATGGATATTTTTTCTAAGCAAAAGTGTATATTGAATATATCAGTCAATGACGAATTCATAACCAATCAAATCTATAATGTATAGAGCCAGATAAAACTAGAATTTCTATTTCAATTTGAAACAATATTCTAACACATGTTGACAGAATTTTAATGAAGAAATAAACAACATGCAGCTGAATAATAAGCCAACTCTATTAACTCTTATTTCCAGAGAGAAATCTTCTGAGAGTAGTTCTTACTTCATGACAATTTTATAGAACAAAAAGGACTTCGGCATTCATAAAATAAAGCTGATTATTGAAAATATTGACATATAAATGATAAGATTATTTCATAGACGCTTTGATAACTCTTGTATCATATGACTAAGATGTGTGTAATGGAAAAAGATCAGTAAAACAACGTAGCATGGCATAGAGAGATTTGAATTTGATATAAAGAAATATAAGACATCAACAGAGTTTAATTAAAAAGAAACCAGAGACGATATATATGTAGTGAGCATCAAAATCTTAAGACACTTGCTGCTTTTGCGCTTGTCTGTAAGAAGAAAGAAAGTACGACGTATCTTTTGGATTCTATGTATATTCTAAACTAGGCTCGATAAAAGGGTATGAGTGTGTGTGTGTGTGGGAAAGTTGAGTGTGCGTATATGAAGCAAAAGTGAAACTCACGCCTAGACCCATATCGTTACCTTCACGACAATGAAATGTTTTTCAATAGAAAATCTCATTTGTATCGTTTGTCAGATAAATCTTCAATTTCAGCTCTATTTTTCATTTATACCAAAAAACATGATGTCGTGAGAGTCTAATATCAAATAACGGACGTTTAAAACCATAGACAAAAACATGCATAAAATGTAAAAAGATAACGCTTGGGAACTAAATTTAATCGAAGTATCAGCATATATATGATACCAATAAAGCTAGCAAAGTAGGTGTTTATACTTCTTCTTGTACTGAATGTCAGTATGCAGTATGTAAGTACGCTACCGTGATATTTACCATACGTCTCTTGCAGAATAAAGGTCGAAAAGAAATGAGCTCGTCTCTACTTTGACTGCATCAGTTGATAGCAGCTTCCTAAGTTTTTTTCAGAGCGTTCTACACGTATTCTGCCCTAAAATAGGGTGTGGGTCTGAATGTTCTCTTAACCCACTCACAACATATTTTATATTAAAACAAAGTCGTAGCAGTTTCATACTCAAATAAGAAGACATAAAACTGAACAGATTTTTATATCGTGAAAAATATGCAAGAAGAGTTTGTTTCAGATATTTACAACAGATAACTTCTACTTATATTGAATCAATTAGTAAGAGATAAAGATTACAATATTGAGATTATGTAATGACACGATGTACATTAAGTCATAAAATAAAACACAGCACAAATGGATACAAGAAAAAACGTCCCAGATCAAACAACACAAATAAGAAAACGATCTTGATTCTGCTCATATTCGTTATTAAGCTTAGAAGAGTACAACTTGCTCAATTTGTGTAAATAAGATTTGACGGCAAATACAAGAGACGAATTCTGTGATTGTGTAGCTGTTCAATCAGAAGTGTTGTTATTGAAGAAGATCGGCTATTAAACAAATTGAATAATAAACATATTGTCATCAATATGTGGGATTTATGTTATAAACTATTAATATAAATTCATCCTATTTGACTGAAAGAATGAAAGTACTTAGTAGTAATACTTTTATTTGGGATATTTTATGAATCAGTTGTAGCAAGAGCCTCATTTTCACACGATACAAAGATAAACTGATTTTTTATCAGCATAAGATGGTTTCTAGCCTTTCAAATGCTTTTGAGTACAAATGTGAATTATTTATTTAAGTTTCTAAAGTTCAACAACTCCCAAAAATATTTGTTGTCTAATGTGATTTGCTTCGTATTCACACATTTAAATATTTGTATTTATGCATAAAAATTCGATGCGAAATATATAGATAAAAAGAAACTTTTATTTTTATACAGTTTTCCTAATCTTTAATTTTCTAATGATGAGAAATATCTATATTCAAGCATATCTCCATGAATCTATGCTCATATTTGTTTTTCACTCTAATAAAATATATTAATATCCTTCGATTTTTTCACAGTTTTAACAAATAACAAAGATTAAATACTTGTTAATTCAGCTCCTGTGGGACTGAAATATGGGTCTTTCGTAGACTTTACCTATTTTACTTGATAATCGATCACCAGACAAGCAATCTTTCTTATTTATTTCAGCATTTGCAACAGAAATTTCTCTTTTGCATTTTGTTCTTCTTAATTTATTACTATTATTATTATTCTAAGAATTCAACTAATTGGAAAATAAATCTGTTGTACTTATTATATCTGCGTAAGCAACATGTCTCAGGATACTGTCGATAAGCTCAAAAATACAGATATTGATTATTTCCCAAAGCTATGGCTTGAATTAATTGACGCTTTTTATGTTAATCATATGACGATTATGGCAAATCAATGTATTACTGGCTATCATCGTTGACATCTTCAAAAAAAACAGTTTCTCTGCACAAAAATCAAAATTAGCACTATTTCAAATATTCACAAATTTATTGCAGACACTCAAATTTCGAGGAAGACTTTGCCATGATGAACAGTTCTCAAAAAGGCTCAAAAATACTTTTTCTCATTGCTAAGGAGCTCTGTGAAAGAGATCTGACGTTTTTGTCATCGGTCGCTGACATCCTTCAACTTAAAACTTTCATCCTCTATTTTTTTTCACAAGTATGTGAGCGCCACAACAGTTTTTCATCTTATATTGGGGATCGTGTGTTGAAAATAAAACAAAGAAAAAAAATCAAAGAGTGAGAAAATACAGTGGAAAACAGATATTAGTGACCATTCGTACAAGCATGGAAAAGTTTAATGATACTATGAAAATACGTCTCATACTACGTTTTCTAATATTGTTTCAATATACTGATGTTTGCATATATTTTTGTTTATCTTTTTATGTAAGCATTATTCGTTCTTCGTTCCTAGTGGAAGCATACAATAATTAAAGAAAATTTAAAAAATTCAAGAAATGTTACATATTGTTTTTTTCCGGAACTCAAGAAAGGACTTTATTGCGTATTGAACTTGAAAGTTTTATTGGAACCGATCCCATGGCTCCAGTTCCGACGTCGGTTACTAAAAATGAAAAAAAAAAGACTCCGGTTTTACTTTTCAACATTTAACGCAAAACTATTTGGACAAATTTTCATATTGAATTGTGAGTTTAAAGACACTACATATGTTAGGAATCAAACAATACAATATTATGGATGTATACTAAAATCTTTCATCTCGAAAATGAAAATATGAAGCTTTCTAGACATAACAACTAAATTTTAGTCATACTAGAGATATGAAATTTCTAGGCAATGACTTTTTGGAAACCCTGTATATATTTTGTAGAGTAAAGTGAACTCTATCAACTGCCATATGATTTGTTTTCAACAGTCGTAAAATATGAAAGAAAAAGACTCTATGGTCTTCACCAAAAGTTACATCGCCGAAATTCGGCAATTTTCATTTCAGCGATCTTTATGTCAATGGCTGAACTTATCGATGGCGTCCTCAGATGATATCTGTAGTGTTAAAAACCTCCTTACAGTATAGATACTGATACGTATTATACTTACTTAGAATATTGACTATTATTCGCGTGCCTAGATCTAGATATTCGAATTTTAAGGTATTTAAATTGTGTGCAACATACATCCAAAATAAAATCTTAGTAAAATTTCTTTTTCTTTTTTCATCATATTTGGATATAGCGTGTCAAGTTGTATCATAAAAAGTACGCTTCAAATATAAAAAAAAGTAGTGTACGAAAAAGCTCCAGATGCCTTTATTTTCCAATACACGAGAAATTGACCTAAACCTCCTGTTTGAGAAAAATGTATAAAACGCGACGCGCTGCATGCAAATACGATGAAAAAAGAACAAGAAATCCTACTAAAATTTTGATTTGGGAGTATGTTACATACATTTTAAATACCTTAAAATTCGAATATCTGGATCTAGGTACACGAATAATAGCCAATATTTTAAATTAGTTAGTTTTGCAGTGAGAAGTTTAATTCTTCAGAAAAGTTAGTAACTAAGACAAGACTAGATCATAATTCACTCTGTGTGCATCACAGTTGAATAGATGCTATATACATATGGATGCGTATGATGAATGTTTCGAAAGAGTGAACGAAGGACATTCTAGCGATCTCGCTTTGGGTGACGAAGTACCCAACCAAAGATAATTATCGAAAAACAATGATGGTCTAAGATAGTTCATTTGATTAGGATTTCAAAAAGAGATGACAAGAGTAAATCAGCCCTAGTCGATGATGAAGAAGGTTTCAAACCGTAATATCTCCAATTCGAGCGCGATAGAAGGTGAGAATCTCTTACAAAATTGTTTTACTCAAGTTTTGCTGCATGTTGTAGGGCAAGACAAAGAGCTAGTAACGACTCAGAGCATCAGAGAATATAATCTATGTGGCTAATTTAAGTACAAAGTAAATCTTTTCTTTATAAATAAATCATTGATCTCGATTCTTTCCAAGAAAAGCAATAACACACAATTTGATATTTAATAAAATAACAAAAAACTTTATGACCGGGCATCTACTCACCAGAACATCCATCAAGTACTCAACGTTCTGCATATTCTATAAATCATGCAGAAATAAGTTTCATTACTTATGAAACATCATATACATATTATGAGAAAAACGAGCCTCTGAAAACAGATGGTCATGAGCACGAACTAAACAATCCAACAAGGAATTATAATTAATGGATGAAAACGGGACCATGGCGAGTACTGTTGACGATATTGGCATGACGAATGTTATTGGATCTCTTTAATGTTCATCTTGATGAATATAATTGATTGCTATTGACAGCAAATGCACACACACAAATCCTATACACGTGAATAAAATTAAAATCACAATCAAAATATATCACAAAAATGATTTCATCTTCAATTTAAAAAGCTGATTAGCTCAACCCATTTACGGCTGAAGTATGAAACTTGCATGCCTTCTTTAGCTTCATTATACTATATACGAAATATATAATGTGTAGAATCTTCAAAAGACCATAATGCACTTTCAAAGAGAATCGATGATCAGTAAGGATGGGTTTGGGCATGCCTTCTGTTAGACCCACACCCACTCTCTATAAAACATGTCAGAGAAATATTTTCAACCCAGTCTACTGAAGCGTTTCTCTTCAGATACAGTGAAGCTCATTTTAATCACGCATTATGATAGAGAGACTAATTACTTAAGGCCCGATCGAAAGTTAGGCATTTTGTGATAATTTTATCCAAGCACAGGATGGTATTCTCACTATCAACATTTGGTGTAACGTACTATTCATTTCTATTCAAGCTATATAAATGGAAACTCAAAGGATTAAGTTCTCATTGAGTTTTAGCCAAATATCTGAATCTTGCAAAACTGCTAGTTCAAAATCGTGATTTTTGTGAATTTTCGAAAATAATAATTCTCTTCCTGAGTGCAAGCGTTGACATAGAAATTTATTTAAACATAGATGAAATGTTCCGACGAATAAAACTAAAATAAATGTTTCCTAATATTAATAAGTCGCATAAACTGCACGAAGGTAGTATTTTTCGGTTACTTTTGAAAAGTGGAAGTTTGGCTCAAACGTTTTGATGTTATTTAGTAGAGAACGGAAAGGCAAATCATTGAGACTAAATGAGTGCGAGTCTACACTTGACATAAGCTCAAACCCACACAATGTAAATGGTACATTAATTTTATCACATCACTCTCGACTACAACCAAGTCTCTACCAAACTCCTTAAAACTAATTTTATACCATTGAAAAAAAAAACAGTCTTGATATTCTAATTGCTAAATTATGATGTCCAACAATCAAAAAAATTGAAGAAACATTTTAAAAAATAATTCAAGTAATATTTACATGTTCTCTATAATATTAAATAATTCATTTCAAAAGGTAGAGTCGTGACAAACAAATATAAGATACAAGTATTTTATCTATTAGAAAGATAAAGTCGACATCATGAGATGGTTTTTGAAGAAATTACTTGTCATCGTATAGAAAGAGGGTGAGGGTGATACATAAAGTTAGTATGAAATCTTTAAATACTCGTTCGGAGATGTCTGCATTAAAGATGATATTCTTGAACATGAGTTCGACGTTTATATCGGAAGATTAATCAATGCCATTGAAGATCAAGCAATATTCTCAAAATTGTTATGAAATAGATGATTAATATCGATTCATCGAAATCAGAATCGTAAGCTGAAATGTGACTGATCGCTGTGTAACAAAATAGGAAGTAAAAATGAAATGAAAATCAATTAAAATTATATGCCTTTTATTGGTTTTCATCTGATTTTTACCCTAATTTTTCACAAGGGTTATTCTAACGATTTTTTTTCGATTAATCGCGATTGCCTGTCCAATTGTCCCTATGCATTATTTGCTGTATGAAAGAAATGAAATGGCGAGTTCTACCGATACTTTTAGTAGCTCTACTATCGAATTTAGGTAAATTGAAATTTTATTTTCAAAAGCGACACTATTGTAATTAGAGTAAATACAGAACAATATAAAAAACTAATTATTCATACAAACACTCACGATCAAACCGGGGTGAATACAAAGTTTAGTTCAATTGATTGTTACTCAAAATTATCCAATATCTTGCATGCTAGTTTAGCAACATTCCATGAAAAATAACTCTAATTTTTAGTCTTACACTCATATCAGTATATTGAAAAGAATTGCGTATTGAATCTATTTCAACCTCCATTTCATATATTTAGAGTATTTTTCTATTTCATTGAGTTCTGTATCGATAGAGGTCTCACTTTCTCCTTAATTTATTTTAAATAAAAATTTGTTAAATGTAAACTAATCATTGCTTATGCCAAAATATACGACTTTGAAACTAATACATTAGAAGTAAGAGGAGAATCTAGTAATATACGTTAAAATTTGTTCATAAGAGTAAAAGATTTCGTAAAAATGATTAAACGTGTTTCTATTAGCACAATTATGAGATGCAAGGCTACCTTTTTTCCAAGTTCCGATTTACCGGCGATTCTGGAAAGATCATTTCTATTTCCAGAGTCGAGATTAAATTTTGATATAATCACTGGTGTTTGTGCAAGAAACACTTAATCACGACATTACGCCGGTAATCTTCGAAACCGAGAAAATCTTCACGATACTTAGAACATGGGAGGAAGGTTGATTCTATCTGGTATCGCTTCTACCTCAGACTCATTCATATCTTTCAAAAACAAGTAATATATTGACTCAGCGATACGACTAAGTATAAATATAAGAATAAATCGAACAGTATAGCATCTAGAACAATGCGATCGACTTGAATGTTGAATTATGTTGCTTTAGACATGAGGCTATTTACAATGTTATGGATTTTATCTGTTCTTGCAACACTTTCATTTGAAAATGAGACGATTGTTTTTTCACGTGGTGAAGCTGGATATTACTGCATTCGAATTCCATCTCTCTTAATTACAGTTCAAGGTACTTTATTAGCATTTGGCGAAGCAAGAATGTTTAATTGCCATGATAATACTCAAATAGATATTGTTTTCAAAAGAAGTGTAGATAATGGGAAGACATGGTCCAGTTTACAAATCTTGTATCGCAGCAATAATTCTGGTGAAAATTATAATTGGGTAGGAAATTTTGCACCAGTTCAATTAAAATATAATCAACGAATATTAGTTCCATTTTGTAAGAACAATCTTATCTTAATGCAAGCCTATTCAGATGATGATGGCTTAACATTTTCTCAACCACAGACCATCTTAAACGTAATAAAACCAAATTGGAAATGGGTTGCTCTAGGTCCACCGGGTGGTCTACTTTTACAATCCAATCGAATATTGATACCTGGTGATTATTCTACCATGGCAAATATTCGAGCTGGCTCATTTTCTACTGGTTTTGTCATGCTCAATGATTTCGATGGTCAAGTAGATAAATGGTATTTGGGTGGAGAGTATAGCCTGGATGATTATTTTCCCAATGAAGGTCAAGCTGTAGAATTATTATCTCATGCCAATTCAATATTTGTTAATGCTCGTTCGTATAAGACGAAACGAATTGGTGCGTATAGTGATGATGGTGGAATAATATTTAATAAAATCGTTTTATTGAATACATTGGTACAACCATTATTTGGATGTGAAGGCTCAACAATCTATCATGTAAAGACGAATCAGTTATTTTATTCTGGTTTAGCTGAAACATCCATAATTCGTACAAACCTCTCATTATATATCAGCCTCGATAATGGTGAAAATTGGTCCTATATCAAATCGATTTGTTCAGGACCATCCGGTTACTCGTCTTTGACGTTGATGCATGATCAATCAATTGGCGTTTTATATGAAAAAGGTGGTACAACGAGCGGACCTGATTCGTTAACATTCACTATAGTTTACAATCAAACTGAAAAGAACATTGATGCATCATCATCGATGAATTCCAATTTGAATCTTGGAACTTCGAAATAGAAATTTATTTCACAGAAGTTAAAAGTTTTCAGAGAATGCTGCATCCTTCGATCTCTCTTCATAATTCAATGTGTCAACCAAATTTGAGACTACAGTACAGAGACGGACTATGGTCCTGGTGGATGTTTTTCTTTATCCTTTTTATAGATTAATCGTAGAGCTGTCTGAAGAAAAATTGAATGATTTGCCACGGCAATTTCACTATAGGCTCTTCGAATCATAAGAACTACTGTAGTTTAAAGATCTGTTAGAGAGCGAGCACTATTAAGGTATATTTATTTCTATTGTTGGAAGAATGTAGTAAAATTTAATGATCGTTGGTAGTTTGCTTTTAATATCCGAGTCAAGATTCCACTCGGAAAATCTAAATTTATGAACGCTACTGAGACTACTATAACTGAAAACAAAAAAATACACACTTTAATTGATATTGATGAGATGTTTTTTTTTTGCGTTACATATACTTCACCAATGTGAGAAATTTCCAATCATATTTATCTGTAATAAGTCAACAGAATCAGTAGATAAAAACAATCATCGCTATCTTTTTTGTTGAAAGCCTGATGTTATTTCTGATTGTATACTGTATTGCATCACAAATATGTTCGATATCATTGAAAATAATTCTACTGTATTCTTTTAGCAAATCAACCCATAAAATAGCCAATCAATCAATCATAGTTCAAGTCATTGAACAGGATGTGAGTGTGAAGGTATGGGTGTGGGGTTCCACGTCGATATATTGCTTAGAAAACTAAACAGAATTTTCTCAATCGTTTCTTATATGTGTATGAAATGCGTTGACAAGAATCGTTTTATAGAATTATTAATTTCTTGGGATATTTTTCAAAAGAAATTTTATGAAATAGATAAAAATGTTCATATATGTCTTTCTTTATTAGAAGGATGTAGATGTTGAATATTTGATTTATTCAATTCCTCTTTGAAGTAAATTCGACGTAAATGTTTTTGTTAAATTTCATGGTCGAATTTGATCAGTTTTTTTCAAGATATGAACAAAAATTGTCGATCTTCTATTCAAATTTTTTTATCAATATAAAATATCTAGTGAATGCTTGTCAATAAATTAATTTTCTTTTTCTTAAAACTATTTGGGGTGTTTGTGTTGATGGCGGCTAAAGAGAAGCGATATACTCACACCCTCAAGATAGTTCATAAGCCAATTTTACCGGTAGATAACAATAATCAAAATTTTCTCATTCATAATAAAGATCAAGTAGTGAAATAGGAAATTCGATCGTCAGCATACGTTAAAATTACTCAGGAAAGTATTAAGAACAGAAAAATCATTTGAGTTACATGGAAAATAGAATAGATGCAATGACTTCAAAAAAGAAAAAAGATCTTCAGAATGAATCACAAATGGAATACAAAGGCTTCCACTGATGAGAGAGACAATCGATCGATACTTGAATTGTACGAAGCGTTGAAGAAACATTTATAGAATAGTGAGAATAAAAATGATTTTAGTAATGGAAAAGGCTTGAAAGAAGGCATAAAATTGTATGAAAACGAGAAAATTCTTCATCAGCATTAGAAGAAATTTAATTAGTAGCCGGCAAAATTGATGTTTTGAAATATTATCATACAAATATTCACTATGGAGTGTCAAAGACATTCATAAATGATGTAATTGATAGCTACAAGCAGGAGGAATCTACAACTACAAGTGAAAATCTAAGTAATATATACCAAGATTTTTTCTCAATGTCAACTTGTTTCAGAAAGATCCCTAATAAGTTTACTGGATTATGTATGTTTCTCTTAAATTAATTGGTAACAGCATAATTCTGAATAAGAATATCGTACGACTTGATCGAGTAGAAATAGATGAAGAATCTTAATGTTTAAAACAGCAGATAAAAGTAGAAATATTATCATCTTCAAAAATTCAAAATTCGATTGAAGGACACTCGATAAAAAATAAAGATCTTATTTTTTTTCTTCCGGGATGAACTCGATCAGATAAATCAACAACTATTTATTTTCTTACCAGCTCGAAAATGATTGAAAAATAAATCAATGGATTAAATCATATCGTTTCTATCGCAATAAAAAATTCTGATCTAAAATATGTTTCGTAGATCCAGAACTCTATATATAACATCTGTTACCGTCAAACTTGAGGATGTGGTCGGATGTAATAGTGGTTATATTATTTATCTAATAGTCCAGAATTTGACGATACTAGATCATCCGAAGTAAGTATCGAAAGTGCAATAGGATGTGAGTGTTGATACTCTCTCAAACAAAACCAGAAACACTCATCCACACCCACACCCATCATGGTTTTCTACATCGGTTCGTCATTCTTCTCCAACTTGCACAAGTTAGATTCTTATCAATGACGTTATTATTTACACTTGATACTAGAACAAATATATGAGAGAGACGACATTCACATTTATTACTAATAACGAAATAGGTAAGGGACTCACGCATCTAAGCTTGCTATGTGACTTTATGTGTGCAGTAAATCTTATCATTGAGTTTTATACACAATGAAACGTGTTCTTGTCTACATGCAAGTGAAATTTCAAGGGTATTTCTTTTTTTTGTAGCAATGATCAGGGATGAACCTTTGCTTGTGGATAAACGTTTCTGAATATAAAATAAACATTTTGATAGAGCGTTGCAAAACATCCTCCACGTCTAAGATCAAGTAAAGAAAATAGTAATAGAGAACTCGAAAATGCATTTCAGTCTCCCTCGCTCTCTTCCTTTTTGATCATGTTTTCGCCTTCGAACTTTCCGAGAATTCTTTTTTATCTATATTCTACAATGCTTGGTATTTTGTTATCTGATCATTATGTAACGAGTTTTCCTCTGCGTGAGATACTGAAAGTTATTCTTTAGTATAGATGCTCCTGAGCTATTATTTTTTTCTACCGAAGCATAGGAATCATCTGTCATTATATGCTGGATTGATGCACCAATGGTATCGGTATGATTGCATCCAACACATTACACGATATAGTACTGACAGAAGGATTTAGACCAACGCTCCTCATGACTACTCAAAGCTAGTTCAGTTGCGCTATCGTCCATCTCGCCCCCTTCCGACATTTATCAGAAGATTTCTCCCGTCCCAAGATGGGACACATTGCTCTGTTCTAAACTTCTAATTCATAAGCCTACCAATAGTAGTAATGAAAGCTAATATTGTGTGATTCTGTCATGTTCAGCTAAACCAAGAAAATATTTTCTAACTTGAGTGGGTAATTCGAAAAGTTTTCGGGCTTACTAAGTCTCGAAGAGGTGTAAGGGAAAACCTTAATCAAGTTTCGAATAGTTTTTGAAACCTTTGAAGTTCTTCAGTGTTTCGATAAGCACCAAAACACTTAAAAGCAAAGTATGATGAATATGTTTCAAGGTCGAGAAATCAGAATATACCGTGGTTTTGCAATACTATCGAGGACTTCACAGAAAAAGTATAATTGAGATGTAATTGTCAGGGACGGCGGAACATTTTGAAATTGAGTGAGTCTCAATTGAAGTCTAATTTTTGTCATTAAGTAACTTGTTATTTATTAGAATGAAATCAATTAAGGTACTTCAAGTAGTAAGCCGCTTCAGACTATTTTATTGTATTGTTGTCAGAAAAATACTGCACTATATTGTTCCATTCTTTATTGATAGTTTCTAAATCTTTAGTCTCCTTCGGGCAAAAAGGTTCCTTTTTTCATTTCATTTTTTTTCATCACCTAATACACTGTGTTGAATAAAGAAAACAAAAAAAAATACCACGAGATGCAGCACAAAATGCTCTACAATTTACAACGACATTGCAAACGGAATTTCTTTGTAGTACACGCTGAATTACTTGTCTTATTACTTCAGTTAATGAATCTTATCCAAGGCCGAATTCAGATCAATCGATATGTGTACCTATTTCAGCAATATGCAATGGAATATGGCTAAACAAAAATGATTCATTAACTGATGACATAAGAAAAAGAATTCAGCATGTCCTAAAAAGTGATCTTGTGCGCAACGCCAAAAATTAGTCTCACAGAATTTAATACATTTTGAAAACAGAAGGTGCATGTATAAAATAAGCTGATCTTCATTAATTGTCAAGTTTATCATGCTGCATCTATGACATATTTTATTTTCTGTTTAATAACGTATATCAAGTAATGGAACGATGAAACAGGGGAAAATTGATTCTTCATGTATCAGAAAACCATTTTTTCGAAGCGTCACAAATTAATGATTCAGAATTAAATCCATTTCGAAAACAACAAGTAAAACCAAAAAAATAAGCTAGTCTTTGAGTGTTGTAGAACGTTTTACTACACCGCATCTTGTGATAGATTTTGTTTTTTAATACGGCACATTAGATGATAAAGAAAAGGAACTTTTTTTGTCTAAGGGAGTATTCATCAAAAAATTCTGCAATTCATTCAGTTTACCTACTAACTTATGCAAATAACACAAAAACGTGCCTCTGTGAACTGTGACTATACGATCAGTAAGTTTCCGGTTGTCTACAGCTTTTTAGTTGTTTTCATCGCCACATATAAATGTCTTAGAGATTCAAATATCCACACAATAATAGGATTGGCATTATTAAACAATACTAAGCTTGCATAACACCAAGTCTTGCCCAGTCTATACGTTACGCAACCTATAATAATTATATGTCGATATAGATCAATTTGTAAGAGAATTCCATACGTATGTAGTATGTCAATCTTGGATTCAGACGAATCTTGAAATCCTCTCTATCATTCTAAGATCCGCATCTGAACTAATCCATTCATGTTTCTAAGTTTGATCTAACATTTTTCTAGAGCAACCTTGGATTCTAAAATGGCCTAGTTCAAACTTGGAGCTCACGTCGAATCGTCAGTCCAATCCACGACTGACCTAAGTCTGACATTGGACTACAATACATTCATGTTCGAATACACATTTGATCAACTGATTTGTATGCTAGTTTTCAAATTCGGTGAATTGCATAAAAGCAAAGAATTTAACTTTGACAGTGGATGTGATTGCGGATGGGGAAGTATTTTCTGCTCCTTTTTCACAGGCACGCACACCGACACCCACACCCTCAAATGTTCGATAAAGAATTGAGAGTTTTATTATGCGCTAATGATAATGATGCTCATTAGTTTATTTTATCATGCGAGAGTTTAATGGATATCATAAGATTATATTTCTTTTATAAATAAGAAACGAATCTATAAATCTCAATGAAGCGAACATCAAGGTTTTTATTCAATTGAATCTCTAAATTTGCAAAAGACATCAACCCTTGTGCTGATGAATGTCTGTTTATTTCAAAACAGAATGTAAATATTTTATTAGTTGTTTTGTTTATTCTATTAAACAAATTCCGGTCATAATATTATTATACTTCGACTAGACATATTACGATCAGTGTTAATTTTCGTGAGATGTCATCAGACTCGAAGTGTTGATGAAATTTTTCATCATTTTTTAATGCATAGAATAAAGACCGCACATCTCCTTTGGAGTAACTAGGATAGACGAAAAGTAGTTATCTATTAGCGGTAAAACTGATTTTCGTCATGCTACTGACTTTGACGTCGAAGAGAACATTCTTCAGTCATATTAAATCAGCTAAGAGAAATGTGTTGTTGATGTTTTTTCAAAGGAAAAAAGAAGAGGAAAGAAAGTCAAAAGTAAACGAACAAAAAAAGAAAAAAGAAAAGATAATAGAAGTTCGTATGTCACATGATTATACGTTTGTGTTGTTAGATTTCTTTTCTGCTGATATCTATAGACGAAATGGCTGGTCCAAATAAAGTTTTACTAAAAATTATCATTTTGGGTATGTGATTTTAATTAATTAATTAATTAATTAGTCAATGTAAGATTTTAATTAAATAGGTGACAGTGGTGTTGGAAAAACAAGTTTAATGAATCAATTTGTTTTACATAAATTTTCCAATGATTATAAAGCAACAATAGGTGCAAATTTTTTAACTAAAGAAGTGCAAATTGATAATCGTCTTGTAACAATGCAAGTGCGTGTGTTTGTTAAAAATAGATGAAATTTTTTAAAATATTTTTTCTATAGATTTGGGATACAGCTGGACAAGAACGTTTTCAAAGTTTAGGCGTTTCTTATTATCGTGGAGCCGATTGTTGTGTACTGGTATATGATGTTACATCGATGACTTCATTTACTTCGTTAAATAGTTGGCGGGATGAGTTTCTCATTGTACGTTTTGACATTTATGGTTAATATAATTCAGCGAATTTTTCTCAATAGCAAGCTGCACCTCGTGATCCAGAAAATTTCCCGTTTTTAGTATGTAGATTGTTTTTAAACCAAGCTTCTGCGTATTTTTGTACATATTTAGGTTATTGGCAATAAAATTGATCTAAGTAATCGTGTGGTTCGTTTGAAAAACTTGTTCGTTTTGTTTTATTATTTATTTTAATATATTCAGGTTCAAACACGTCAAGCACAAAGTTGGTGTTCAGGTATACAAAAGATAAATTAATGTAAAACCTTTCGTAAAGTTTATTTTCTAGGTATATCAAATGTATCCTATTTTGAAACATCAGGTAAACAAGGCAACAATATTGAAAAAGCACTTGAAACAGCCGCACGTAATGCATTAGCACGTAACAAAAATATTGATCCAACATCGGACAATGCAGAATCTATTAAACTTCCCGAAAATAATCGATCAACACAATCAAGTCGGTGCCCATGTTGAATGAAAAACAAAGAAAAAAATTATTAGCAATCAAAAAATTATACAACGTTTAATTTATATTCTCTTGTCTTTTTTTAATAATAAGATTTTTATATAAAAACAGAGATTTATAAGATATTACTATTCTTATTGACTTTGTTCTTGTTCTAAGGGTGTGGGTGGGGAATGTTGGATACAAGTACAACCACACCCCTCTGTTAGATAACATACTAAAAGCATTGAATGATGCAACTATTTTATAACTACTCAACAATTTCTAATAGTTATCAATCGAATAAAAGGTAGGTATCTGTCTGACGGACGAATTTTTTAATTCCCATTTGTTATATTAAAGATTTGCCAATTGTTGTCATTTTGTATCGAATATAAATCATAGGAAATACATGATGAAAACTCTCCATTTGATTATGTTTAAAGAAGCGGAACTGATGTCACAGATCCATTATGAATGAATTTGTTACTCGATTGAAGTTTGTTGTTGTTCTTTTTAACCTATTGCACGATTCATTACGCTGATCAATAGAAATATTGATTATAATCAATTGCTTGTCTCAATTTTTTTTTATTATATATATATAATTGTATTTGATTGAAATAAAAATTTGAAGTTTTTAAACGAAAAAAAAACTAGTTTCTATCATACAATATATTAGTCAAATTACCAAAAACATTATTCATGGATATGTTAAAATACTTCAAATTTCGCTGAATAAAAATGGTGTTTTAACGGTAGGCATTTTGCTATCAAAACTTGTTTTCCATCCATGAGACGACCAATAATTAGATTCATCTAGTTTTTTGCGTACTTCTTCTTGATTAATAATCGAATTCCAATGAGCACTAATCAGTGGACTAATATCACTTGTCTGTGTGTACAAATAGAATCGTTTAAGTTCAACTAAATACTTGCTCAGTATTTTTTCCAAAAATAGTGGATCGACAAATTGAAGATCATGATATGGAAATGACAACAGTTTCAGTTGACGCACTCGTGGTACACATTGAAAAAAATAAACAGTTGCTTTCATACAAATTTGATCACTAAACCACAAATTTAAATGGGTAAATGCATTATTCAGAGGTATAGGTGATAAAAATACAGGTTGAGGATATTAATCACCAAATTCTATTTGTGTTCGAATATATTTCAAGACTGGTGATCGATTAAGGAAATTTAGAAAAAGAGATGGACAACTTAATTGAGACATTGTCATGTGTTCAATTGATAGTAGAGATGTTCCTTCTCCAATCATACTATTCGAGTCTATGTATGTTTTCAGAAAAGGATATCGATTTGAGTTGAAAAAGTGTTCTGAAAATGACCATGTATCTTCCCAGTTACCTTTACATTGATTGAGTAAAACACGTTCAAGACGAGAAAAATGAATACGTTCGACCATATAACGCACCGTGCTCGATGGAATTTCGTTTAAAGAAAGTGAACGAATATGAGTAAAACAGACAAGAGATTTATCATAAGCAAGAAGCGTTATTTGGTGTGATTTCGAAGAGTGAAGTGATCGAATTTGGCACGGATTGACTCGAGGTAAAATATATACAAGAAAATCAACGAAATTGATCGGTTTAATACAATCGAGATTAGCATAAAATTGACAACGATTAATAAAAGCATCAAAACGAGAATTAAGTGAAGTGAATAATGAGAAGAGTGAATACAAATCATAATATTCAAACACTTTCATTAATAGTTCATTAGACATTGATTCGAATTTTGTCATTTTTCTAAAAATTAAAATACAAAATATAAATATCGCATTTCTATTTAATCAAACTAGAATCGATTGACACCGATGAGTTCTATCTATGGTCAGTGTGAACCAAAAACCGAATCAAGCCGGGTTTCACTGGCTTGGTTCGTTTTCTGTCTCCAATTCGTATTAACAATAAAAAGTCAATGAAAAAATGATTCAACTGTGAACGGTTCTTCATTGATTTATTAAATTATCTGCAGATAAAACTAGATTTGAATGAAGTTGTTAATGAGTGGTACTTGAAAAATAATTCTATTGATTTTAGTTACAATGTTCAAAATTAAGGAATTCTTAAACTTACTCGATTTGTTCAATAGAATCAGTTTCCATTATTCTTCTTTACGATAAGTCAACTTATATGAAATGAGAATATAATGTTTCTATCGTTGACCCTTAATGCATGGAAAAATATCGCGCAGATAAATAAGACAGGTCAAACGGGCATAAACGTCGTCTATTCTTTCTGTATCGACCGGACGGATATAGTTTTGTTCTTAAAAATCTCTTCAGATACGTTGACCACCATATGCCAATTATTTTGTTTATCGAAAAAAAAAATGAATGTGTTCAGATTAAACAACTCAGATATTAGAAAGGAGTTATACATGTTTTATATGATATACTTTTTCTTCCTTTTATCTTTCGATGTTTGAATTTTTCATTCAGAAAAACAAAATGATATGCTTCGTTCGGGAATCGAACCC
>CAJNSZ010000703.1:0-57342 GCA_905329745.1 Rotaria sp. Silwood2
TGGCCTGCTGGTTAAGATATCTGTCCCGGGCAAGTCTGGAAGATTGTGAGTTGATCCTCGTGAAGTGTGTGGCTTAATGAAAGACTTCATATTGATCTTTTCTTGTACGAAAAATGATCTAAAATGTTCTTCTTTTGCAAAGAAGAAACTCTAAATAAGTGCTTTCCGAAAAACCCATCGCTACAGTAAACAAAATGAAAAATTTCATTTAGAAAGCATCTTAACTATGGAAATTAAATGACATAAGTCTTGTTACATGAGAAATGGCTCGAGATAGTCGAGATTGAAAGAGGGAGAAAATATTTTCACATAGAGCTGATGTAGTATTTTCTAGTGGTCTAAAAATTTATCAAAATTTTGTTAATTTCAATCAGTTTCATCCAAAAAGGTGGACTTCAGGAATACTTAATAAACTGTTCAAAATTCAGATCAATTTTTTCCAAATGAGAGCATATTTGCAAACTGCTAGAAAACTTATGTATTGCCTTGCAATCTTCTCAGAAAAACACATTTTTGCATTTGACTGAAAACCTTTTCTTCAACGTCGAAGACGACTACATTTGCAACACTTGTTCGAAAGTAAAGATCTTGAGGAAAAATGAAAAACATTTTGAAGAAAAAATAAAAATTGAAAGATCTTTCTCGTCGATTAGACTAATGTAAATGTTAGTTTTCCTCGAGTCACAACACTTTAACCGAATTTTTCGATGATTCTGTTTTGCTCTGCCAACTTTTCAAAAAGAAAAACCTTCTTACATTTAAGTCAGTAGATCCAGTGACGCTTGTGCTACCAAAAGCGACAATCTTACTGAAAATTATTAACAGTGAAGCCGTTTGCAAAGAAAAATCAATATTTCACAGAAAAAAAATTGCCCATTTCTACAAAAAGTACGTCCGTATCATAGACCAAAACGAGTCAGAAAAATCAAGATTCGACTCGAGTCGAGTTGTCGAGTATCAACTAAAAAATTATGAAACAGTCACTATTCATCACAAATTCATATTTGTCCAGATATCCACAATTTTACTTTTCTTTTTAAGTATATCTACTTATATCTGTTCAATTGCGAAACGCTTTTCTTATATTCACTGGAAAATGTTAGATTATAATCAGACTTTTGCGAAACAAGACCAAGTTTATAATTGATTGAAATCTGCGAAATCAATAATTTTGATTTTTATCAAAATTATAGCTGACTTCGAAGATTAACTTTGATTAAAATTACACTTTTTTAATCTGAAAGATTTCAATCGATTATAAATCAGATTTTGTTTCAAAAAATCCGATTACAATCTGACATTTTTCACGGGGTATGATTCACACAACTTACTAAAGTTTCTCAAAAATCAAATTGGCTAATATTTGCAAATCTTTAAAATGATCCATTGCTTATTCTACTGTACGTACGCTAATGATAACTTGCCTCCTAGAATACGCTGTATCTCAAGCTGTCATATGTGGAAACCATTGAATTACATGATAATTAGGCATCTAAAGCGAGTAAAAAAGATATGAAGGGAACGGATGAAGATAATACGAAACAGCCAATGAATGAGTCTACGATTTAATTTGAGCGTAAAATTTTCTGAGTGCAAACAGATCAAAAGTCTACATGAAGAGTTGAACAAAGAACAAATGGCTATTCATTTACTTCGAAATGTACAAAAAAATCGAATATTATATCCATCTCTTACTGCTCTCAATCGAAAAAAAACATAATTTTAGATATTTATGGAGTTGAATTTTGCATGTCTGACTCGACTTGGTTTGAGTCGAGTCGAATTCCCGAATATTCGACTCGGTTTCGATCTATGGTCCGAATAGTTATTGATCGTTGCGAAGCGAAAAATTTTCGCATTCATTTGAACTTTTCTCGTTAAAAGTTATCATTTGACTTTGGATTTTGTCAAAGAAAGCGTTGTAGTCCTCCGCATTATCAAACACTTCTCTTCCAACGAAAGTGAAGAAGCAATTTTTGATTTTTGAGGAAGAAATCGGATTAATCACCGATCCGCTGAGTTTGGCATCTTCTTCGTTAGCTGACTCTATCTTTGTTACTTTCTCATCCATTTGCTTATTTCTGATCGAGCCATTAAAATAAAAACTTCAACATTTCATTTTAATCGTTCATCAAAAATTCAATTTGACTTTCCAGGCGGAATTAGCGAGTCAATAGAAAAGACGAGTTCAAATAGATGCAATCGTAAGATACTTGCAAGCTTTTTAATCTGTTCACATCTCTAGAAAATGATTTAAGGTTCTGCAGGCAGTTTTTCGAATTTTGTTAAAAGATGGTTCATAAGTAGTGTAAAGTAGAAAAGGGTTCAAATGGGGTACAAATTTTTGTGGGGTATAAAAGGGCGAAATGCGGTGCTGTACCTCAAAATGGGGTACAGATGGCCACCCTGATGAGGGATCTAAAACAATCTTATATCAGAAACTGAGAAGATTCTGATAAGCATCCTATCAGTTTTTACTAAAACGTTTTTGTGTAGGATTTCTAGAGGTGCAGATACGTCTTAAAGTGTTCGCAAGACTTTTCTTTTCAATTAAAGACGTCTCGCGACTCTCTGCATGATTTTTAGTATAAATCTATACAACAAAATGAAGAAAACTTATTATAAAATTTTGTTATGGGTTTTCTAAAGTATCTGAAAAATTTTCTCTTTGTCATCTTACGTTAAAAATGTAAAAATACGCATTTTTATCAGACAAAATACATTTTTCCAAATTTTTTCCTGCGAGTAGCACTTTTAGTGATTGAAGAACTTCTTAATTGCTTGTTGTATATACTTTGCTTGTGAGAATACGCTTAAAACTTTTCGGCAAAGAGTTGAGTGAATCAAAGACAAACGTTAATTATTGTCTATGCTTTAGATGGCGAAATTTTTGCTACATTATTCGGTCTCAAGCCGTGTACTCTATTAGCACATTACGAAATGCCTGGATATGCCACAGGTCTTGTTGAGAAAGCACTAAAACCAATGTTTGATGAATTTCAATTAGAAAAACAAGGATTCGAATTATGGAAATTGAAACCACCACTGACAGAACTTTACAAAGGTGGTTGGATGTTCGTGAATAAAGTAAGCATGACGATTTTTTTTTGCCGAAGATCTTTTCTTATATTTTATGTGTTTAGAGACACGAACGATATTTACTTGTGAAACAAATTTTTACGACCACCTCTTCATCTATCAATACGGTCGATATTGGACGTGCACTTGGTTATCCACTACCATATGGGAAATATACAATTCAATATATGGATGATACTGAATCGAAGGAACGTAATACATGTTGTGTGCCGATGGTAGAATATACGGTTGGTGAAGGAAATTTTGATACTATTCTCCGGCATTTTGATCAATATGCAAAATTATGGCAAAAAATTGGCAGAAACCTGACTATCGATCTCTCTGAACACCCATCAATGGAAAAATGGTTTATGGCCATACAAAATGGACAAAAAAAATAGACATTTTTTTCTCAATAAATCTACGCTTAGTTTAGTCATTACAGATTATTTTTGTTCTATTACATTCAGTGTTAATGATCATCACAGGATAAACTGGTCATAAGAAAGTATGGTTATGAAAAAAGTTTGCAACTTGTCGCGTGTATGTTTTACTTAAATTTTGGCATGACTAAAGCGAAAAAAGGACGTAATTAAGCTCAACGGTAGATTTGGTAATTGCTAGACATCTACGTCTCGATTCCTACAAAGTCGATCATCTGTGATTTTGTTTTATCAAGCTGCTTGCATATTTCCAAGTCAAAATCTATTTAATTTTTTTCTGACAGTTATTCATCTCTTCAGCTCAAAAAACGGTTGATTTTATTAGGCTTTTTTTTTCTTTCAATTCTAATATTACCTGAGACAAACGAATCAGAATTGGTGATACAGTATGCAAAATGCAAAATACATCTATCTCTACGGATTTTCTAAAATTTCATAATTCAGCATAGAAAAGGTTCTAGAGTGCGGAAAAAACCTTGGTGTAGTTACACGCATAAAATGACCGAAATGTGGAGTTGGTTTACATCAATATATGTATACGACTGTCATCAGTTTGGTAAAACGCAGTTTTAATACTACAGCGGTAAAAATAAAATACAAAATTTAAGGTTCTCTAAAATAAGGTGCTGTACAGAACTTGGAATAGGTTATGGAATTGGTCTCATTTTTGAATCATTAAGACGTTCAACAGAAGAAACGGCTCCATACAGATCAATTTTAGTGCAAATACTTTTTGATAACGTTGAGATTATTTGTCTATATTTAATCCTCATCGGCTTCTTGATGCAATAAATTTTTTTTTATCTGATTGATTTATTTAGTGAAGCGAACACAACTTGTTCTTTGCCTTACGTCATGTCATTAGACAGAACAGAAGAAAAAAAGAAGGTTTTTAGCAGCGAGTAGTTTCGATCCACCAAAGCTGATTCGTAATATAGCATGATTGGATAGGAGAATGAAAAGCAACAGATTCAAATGAAGTAACATGATTTATTGAACAGTTCTACGACCTTTGAGTTATGAGCTCAGCACGCTTTCACTGCCCCACGCTGCTGTGTGAACATCATATTCTCAATTAATTTAGTCTTCTTATTAGCAAAATATTGCCTGCTTTTATTGTATTCTTTTCGGATTGTGTTATAAAAGACGAGGTTTTTGTGGAAGGAACAATGCCCAGGTCATTCACGTCCGACCGTAAACGACCATATACCAATCATTTACGACGAAAAACGATAGCTGTTTATAGTGACCGTTTACGGCAGTCATATACGACGTTTTACAGTGTATTACGCTCATCGTAAACAGTCGTTAACAATGACGAACTATACTTTCATTAAATACAGTGGCGAAATCAGAACTTCGCTACTAGAAGAGCTGAGCTTCCTAGCACTTTTTTCAAATCTGTCAAAAATAGTACGAATTTTCATAAAAGCTTCTAAGATCGACACCATCCTTTGCTTTGTAAAATTCTCTTCACATATACATTCTTTCAATTTTTTATGAATAAATCAACAAATAACAAATTGGCAATTTCAAATTTTGTTTGAAAAAATTTTCCATCCACATGAAGATTATTCTACTGTTTTGTATTAAGTGTGGAAAATGACGAATGTAGTAACAAAATGCTGAATCTTGTTCTGCTGAGTCTTCCAATCGAGGTGGATTCGGGTAAGATTCGAACTGAGATGTTCTATTAGTGTTATCTCTTGAATAAACTGGTAAAAGAGGCTGTAAAAGTGGATTTTGACTTGTTCAATGCACATCAGCTGAACATGATTTTGCTGAAGATATTTATTGAACAAACTCCTCTATTTGAAGATGAATTTGTAGGATGAGCTGCACGTACATGAACTGAACTATAATCGAATAGAAACAAGGCATCCAAGTCTTTCCATGCAACACCCATGCAAAAAAAATTTTGACGAAAACTCAGATTAAAATCGATTATTTGATCAAAAATCGAATTTTTATCAAGTATAATGGCATTATTTTTATTTGATTTTAATATGATTTCTCAACCTTAACGATAGATTTCATTTGATTTTAATTATTTTGAATCTATTTTAATCGATTGTTCAAATTGAATCAATGAATATTCGATTTTGAATCAAATAATCGATTTTAATCTGATTTTCCGTCAAAATTTTTTATATTGGTAGAAGAAGCAGCTAATAATGAAGATAGTCAGAATAACTGATTTGAGATCATGTTTGTGTGACTATTTTGTCCACGAGATTTCTTTCTAGCTACGATAAAATTGTCAATAAAGACATTCCATTTACGCAACTTCTTTTTATTCATATCGTTTTAAACTCTTGGCTAAATTATTGTTTGTTTAAGTTAACACACTATGTCTCATAAGATTTGAATTTGTTTTTATTGTCTTTAACATTCTTTTGTTAGTCTATCACGCATAAATACTAGAATTAGGACGCTAAACTTTTGTCTCCGTTAAAAAATAATGTTGTACAAGAACAAAATACCAATCAGAAAATTTTAATAAAAAAAGTGCTAAATATTTAAGAGAGCATCCATGAGAGGACCGAGGATCGCTCCAGTATATGAGGCACTGGTCAAAATTTTATTTTTCGATTTTTAATGTACATTCGAAAGACCGTCACCTAAAACTACCAAACCCAAATTTTTAACTCATTTGAATGTACTATAGNACACTATCACGTATTATAAGCTATGTGATAGAAAGATTAATGCGCAAAAGAATAAAAAGAGACAAGGTCAATATCGATGTTTATGAACCGTAAGAAGATAGACACGAACGAACAATTTCAATTGAGCAAGAACTAAAGAACAGATACATGTAACAGAAAGAGAAAGGAAAATGAACATGCACATCTATAGTTCATAAGGAAGAATATTTCCTTAACAGTAATAACAGTGGGAGAAAAGCTTGACTGCTTTCTTACATCTGACATATTTTTCTGTATATTTTTTTCTTGTTAGCAAGAAGTACAATTATATATATTCAGTGTTATATAGACAATAACTAACAGAAGAACACCTAAGAGGCTTGATAATATTCACGCTTCTTCCTGAAAAAGTATACAGTTCATCAAACAAATACATCGTTTCAACCAAGAATCTGTAGCACAGTTCATGACAGCGGAAGAGTCAGTAATTGTACCGACAATATGGGAACCAGATTTCAATGAATTTCAACTAGGAGATAGTCCACAAAATATTAATGCTCATCTTTCACGACCGTTTTTACAGTGGAGTGGAACACATTGCCACAAGCTCATGAATACAAACACCACGTTGTTAGATATTTTTGGTTAAGATTAAGTGATTTTGGTAATCAAATGAACAAATTTATTCCACCATCTATATCTGTAAATAGCTTCAGTTATATCTGCTTTTTGTTTGTCGACCACAAGCTATTTCACATCTCGATTCGATTGTTTTACGATCAAACGCATCCAAATTATGACAAAATTATTGAGGCATATGCCAAAGCAATCCGTTGTCCGATGATCGAAACTGAATATGGGAATCAACTCTATCATGAAGACAATAAAACTATTTACTTTTCATTTCAATATCAAGATCAAACTCATACTCTCATCCAAATTATTCGAAAAGATCCAACACTACCCATAGATGGCTTTGGTTTTGATTTTTTGGCAACTTATCGTCAACAGCGAGAAGAATCTATTAAAGCATTTGTGTTAACGTAAAGAAGTCAATACGATACGATGATGTCATATGGTCATAAAGACAAAGATAGTTTTTTCAGTGTTTTTGTTATAGTTAGCTGAACTCCAGGCTTTGTATCTGAATTAATCTCCAAAAATGTATGTCGTCCTATTCTAGAACAAATTAGAGGACCAAATAGTCCAAACATCTGCCACAAAATTTATTTTTTTCAAAGTGCAGTAAGACATGATAATACTCATCAAGAAATTCGCTTGTCCTTTCCTAAAGGAGACCATTATGCTTGCAGAAAGAGTCTTAATCATCAAGTGAGCCTAGGATTTGAGTTTTCACCTAGAATTATCGTTGATGATGTTTTCGTGGGAATAGCTAGAATAACGATGCGGATCAAAATGATGCTTCATTTCTAAAGTTCATTTTTTACCAAAAATACATCACTTTCAGTAGAGTATTCTAGCACTAGTATGTCATCTTCTTGATTCAGCACTTCGTTGAAAATGCTAATAATTTCTGATTAATGTAGACTAGACGCGTCAATTGATAGATATATTCATGTCATTGATCAACAAACTCAATCTGAGATGGTCAATAGTCAAGTAAAGACTTGAATAACTGAATAGATTTTCAAAGTTCAATTTTCAGAATTGCCAAGACATGACAGAATACCAGTCCTAAAAATACAAGACCTGAGTGATAGTTTTCGAGTCATTTTAAATGAAAGAACCTATTGATACACACTTTCAAAGTAAACACACAATTTTCTAGCGAACTATTCCGGATACTTCATCAGCGTTTTGTCCAGAAAAATGAGTTGTCATGTTCATTTTTTGTTACTTGCATCGCTCACTAGAGTTATTTATTCGAATAGTCATCTTTACTGAACAACATTGTTCATGGCTAAATCGAACTGAGTTCATTTCGAAATCGATCTTATTCAAGTCTATTAAGAATTTGTGTCCATTAACAATACATAGCGGAACAACTAATGTGTGACGATTTGTTAACCAACGTAGTTGTTCTACAAACATACTAGATAAAATAGCTCAATTTCATCAATCAAGGGATTCTCTCGAATTTGACGACTCTCTTCAAGTGAAAAGCCACTTCCTTATATCTTTTTAAAGAACAGCTAGCGGTGCGTCGAATGACATGTGGACCGACATAGATTACTTTGATTATTCTCTCTCAGTATGTTCGATATTATGCCTTAAGATAAAGATGATCAATCGCGAAACTTTTTCAGAAACTGCGCATTGCCAAGCTCTATAACTTTTGCATTCTACTAGTTCCTCAATTGATGAGCGCCATGGTAAAAAAGACCCATTTTTTGATTGAAAAATCATGTAATAGTGCCGGAGCTCTGCAATACTGTCCTTTTCGCCAATATATTTTTTAGCAAGTAAGAGTCAGTGCATAATGTTTTACTGATTAGCCTAAATAACTCTTTCGAAATTGAAGAAAAAAGTTTTGGCCTATGAGACTTCTAGAGAGGGTAGTAACTCCGAAAAAATTCTTTTCACCTCATAAGTTTAGCGAGCCATTTAGAAAGTGAAAGTCGTATGTATCATTGCAGAAGAGAAGGCATACTTGTGCTCATTCATCCCTGTATCTTTCTGTAGGACTCTTACAAACCAAAGTTTTTTTCCTCATTTTCGAAAGAGTTATTTATACTAATCAGTAGAAGACTATGCATTAACTCTTACTTTATAAAAATTATTCCAGTGAGAAGACCAGTATTTCAGAATTACAGTAACATTCAATGATTTGCAATAAAAAAATGGATCTTTCTTAATCCCTATTGTAGCAGTTTCACAGTGACGTTTTTCTATGGGAAAAACCAGTAAAATACAACAGCTATAGTGCCTGGAGGCACACAATTTCTGGAAAAGTTTAGCGTCTGGTCACCTTTGTCCTGAGGTACATAGTCGAGCTTACTGAAACGTTACAAAATCGAAACCTGGCGAGCAATGATAAAGGTGGTCAGTTTTGCGTACGAAGAAAGCAATGATGAGAGTTATCAAATATAAGAGATTCAAGAGCAACCGAAGTTCTATAGGAATTAGTTTTAGAAAAAACTTTGCACAAGTTGATATACGAATGTGCTGGAATCACATTCTTCTAGAATGCTATAATATTTCTTAGTCGGTAGATGGACTGCTAATATGTCAAAACTTGATAAAAACATAAATTCCTATATATCATTTGATGTAGCGCGAACTGCCCTACAAAACCACATGTATAGCATTTCAATCCAAGAAGGATCGCTAAATCCGACAGATTCCTTTAATCTTCCTCATAGACTTTGACATTTTATCCGAAATGAAGGAACTATTTAATTCTAATAAACTATCAAAATGAACTATGGATGAAAACGATATCAAGTCATAAATGATGATTAGATTAAAGATTTTTTAAAAGTCTATGATGATTGCTTTAAATCTTTTAAATAGCTATCTATAATGAAATAGTTAGCTAAGGGAAGAAACAAACATTATTAATCAAATTAGAATGGGAATTATATATGATAAATAAAATATATCTGTCAGAAATAGAAAACATAGGATTAAAAATCAATTTGAATTTTTTTTGAATATCAATTTACAAATTTTGTTTGACAGCATAAAGAGAATCTTTAAAAATTCCCTTGACTGTAGTCAGGGTCTAAACCTCGAAGATAACAGTTTGTTTATGTGTTTGTCCGCACGTTAACTGTTTTTTCGGTCATAATTTTCTCCTCTATCATATAGTCCAAAGATAGTGTTGTTCGTGTCGATCCGAAGTTTTTGAGGATCCTCTACGATTCGCCTGAAACGACCCAATGTTGTCTCCGAACAACACAGAAGAACGAGAGACATGGGAGGGGAAGAAAAAGAAGGAGAGAAAAAACCTGCTATTTGGGTTATGATTTTTTCCAATATGGTAATGGAAAAAAATAAGGGTGTTCGCGGCGAATCATAGATGATTGTTGAACACTTCCTATCGATAGTGACAATACCATCTGTCGCCCGTAAAATAATGGGAAAAATCATGACTCAAGTAGCGCTATGTTCTCGAGGTGCCCATGCAATGTCATTGCATAGGACATGAAGGCAGTCCGAAGGACACACTACCTAAGCTCAGTTAATGGTTGTGAAAGAGATATCTAAATGATAGAAAACTTTGTAATGTCAAGAGATACAGTTGATCGCTTCGATCCACGCTACTTGTGAGTATATATAGGATTCAGAAGATGAGATTTAACGATTTCTGGTGATACGAGAGCATTTTAATGAATCAACTTGCCAAGGTTTACTCAGTGATAATCAATACATAAGGGAAAATACTTTCAAATGTAAATAATACTTGAGCTTTCTTGAAATTGTTAACAAATGATTATTGTACTATTTTTCAAAGCGTTAAAACATATTGCTGATTATAGCTATAGAAAATAATTGACAATCAAAGAGAACACGCGCTCGTTCCATGCGCTCAATGATTAATCAAATTAGTTTAAAACAATTATTCACAATAATCTTGACCATAATATCTGAGCTATCTTCTACAACGATAATCCAAATATCACAAGTAAAGTCACAAACTGGCGAAAAATCTATGCGAAGAAAGTAATGCACTTTTATCAGCTATCGAAAATAATTATTTGTCCACTATTAAAATCTAGTATCTAGTCAAGTCACCAAAAAAATAAAAACATTGTTTAAAGATGCCAAATGGTAATAGCCAAGACCTCTACAGATCATCACACAACTATCAATTAGACTAACAAAACAGTCTTATTATCACATTCCAGTTATCTCATATAGTTAAATCGACAGTATGCAATGTATCTATCCTTTCATAGTGAAAATGTCACTTTTTGTGACGGGAACACAACACCAACTCTTAGAACTGTTTGAAAATGGCCTTGAAGCTAAGAAAAACACTTGCTTCAACACAGAAAACTGCTAATGAGAAAGAGTATCATTTAATAGCAAGAAACTAGCACAGTCAAAATTCTTTATATATGTCAGTCATATACAACGGAGGTCCCAAGAGAAAAGGACATCTCAGTATTTTAATGATATTTATTTTGATATTCGTTTGTTCAGACTTTATCCTTTTTTCAAAAAATTCGTCTTTTAATTCTCTATAAAATGACATATATTTTATTAATATAAATCCCGTCCGTCATTTCCTACGATATGCTTCAAACGAACAGTTCAATATGAACAACTTTTTGTCGAATTGTTTTGACTATACCTTTCAATTTTTTGATAATTCAGTAAATTTAAATCTGAATTATTCCATGGCTACCGACTTTGCTCGAGAAAAGAGGACAAATTTTGGTGACACCATTCTTATGTCAAATGATGGATGTCAGTCATTGCACTATCTTGTAACAATGATCGATCTTTTCCTAAGTTAAGTGCTACAAGAAAAATTTTAGAAGTATTGAACATGATCTAATCTCTCTTAAGTCAAAAATAACCACTAGTGTCACTCCTTTGAAATAACTTCCTAACCATACCAACACCTTTTGAGAAAATTTTCGCTTTTATTTATTCCATCTCATTCATTTAATTCATGATAATTGTTTATTAGTGAGCCATTGATCGACTGTATTCTTATAGACATCAAGTTTTAGATCATATTTCAGTACTTGATAGACATTTATTCTGGATATTGTGTATTCTTTATCTTAATGTCGAACTGACATCATCTTTTTTCGTTCCAGTTTATAGTTAACCTTTTCAACTCATTTTATCGATTAGTATAAGACTCAGATCACCCAGAAGAGATGATAGCTAGAGAAAATCGATGTCACGAATCATTTCGCACCATTTGTTTATTGTGCTGAGTCGCAACGAATTATTTAAATCATGAAAAACTTCATTGAATTGTCATTGTAATAAGATCTATAGGTTCATGCCGAGGATAAAAATACCAATATTTCGAACCAAAACAAAAATAAGATCTGAACAGATACGAATTTTACGGAGATGTCACTGAAAAATAAAGAAGTACATTTTTACTGGAACACTGGTTAACATATGAGAAGGACGATTAGTAGCATTTGCAAATCGAGTGTATATTTAATAAATAATAAATAAAAAAACTGCATCAATACAAAGCGATGCGATGGTTATCTATAATTGTTTATCTTTCTTATATTCCAAGGATACTGTCAGTCCATGATTAATGTTCAGCAATTCCTTAATACGTTGCTTTTCTTGATCACTGATATCATTGTATTCGAGGTCAAGTGTGATCAGTGTCTGGATGAAATAGTAAGTAAGAAATACGATGAGAAGTTTGGAGATATATTACTTTGTTTTGTTCTAGAGCGTTGATAAGATGTTCTGCTCCTTGATCATCGATTTGGTTGGACATGAGGTTCAATGAGATGAGTGTCTATGTGAAAAAGGGACTGAGGGAAAGGATGAAATGTTCGGGGATATATTACTTTGTTTTGTTGAAGACCATTGGCAAGATGTTCTACTCCTTGATCACCGACTCGATTGGATGTGAGGTTCAGTGAGGTGAGTGTCTGTGTCAAATAGGAAGTCAGTGGTAGGATAAAAAGCTTGGAAATATGTTACTTGATTTTGTTGAAGACCATTGGTCAAATGCGCTGCTCCTTGTGGACCGATATGATTGAATGTAAGGTTTAGTGAGGTCAGTGTCTGTGTGAAATAGTGAGCGAGAAATAAGATGAGAGCTTTGGTGAGGCATGTTACTTTGTTTTGTTGTAAAGCATTGGCAAGGTGTTGAGCTCCTCGTGATCCGATACAATTGTTGTAGAGGTTCAGTGTGATGATTGTCTGTGTCAAATAAACGAGTGAGAAATAAGACGAGAAGTTTGGTGAAGTATATTACTTTGTTTTGTTGCAGAGCATTGGCAAGATATTGTACTCCACGATCATCAATTTGATTGGCTGCGAGTTTCAGCGTGGTGAGTGTCTGTATGAAATAATGAGTGTGTAATCGAATGAGAAGTTTGAGAGTATGTTACGTTGTTTTGCTGCAGAGCGTCGGCAAGATGTTTCACTCCTTGACTACCGATTTGATTGTTGTAGAGATCCAATGTGATGAGTGTCTGTGTGAAATAGTGAGTGAGTGACAAGATCAAAAGTTTCGATATAGGTTGCTTTGTTTTGTTCTAGAGCATGGGCAAGATGTTTTGCTCCTTGCGATCCGATTTCATTGGATCTCAGGTCCAATATGGTGAGGGTCTGTATCAAATAGTGAATGAGAAATAGGATGAGAAGTTTTGTGGGATACGTTACTTTGTTTTGTTGTAGAGCATTGGCAAGATGTTCTGCTCCTTGTGGACCAATTTGATTGTAATGGAGGTTCAGTGTGGTAAGTGTCTGTGTGAAATAACGAGTGAAAAACAGGATAAGAGATTTGGTGCGATAGATTACTTTGTTTTGTTGGAGAACATTGGCAAGATGTTGAGTTCCTTGTAATCCGATTTGATTGTAATGGAGGTTCAGTGTGAGGATTGTCTGTGTGAAATAATCAGTGAGAAATCGGATGAAAAGTTTGGTTGTATATTACTTTGTTGTATTGTAAAACATTGGCAAGACATTGTGCTCCTTGATCGCCGATTTGATTGTTTGTGAGGTTTAGCGTGGTAAGTGTCTATGTGGAATAGTAATTGAATGATAGAATGAGAAGTTTAGAGGTATACTATTTTGCTTTGTCGCAGAACATTGACAAGATGTTGTGCTCCTTGTGGTCCGATGCTTTTGTATCTGAGATCCAGCGTGGTGAGTGTCTAGATGGAACAGCCAGAATGTTAAAATAATGAAAAGATATAGGAATAAATGGCATGATAGACCGTTTAAATGCTAGAAATTGTTTTAATAGTCGAATATATGTTGAAGTTTAGAGATCGTTATTTTGTGTACTACGTTCAGAACAGAAAACACGCGAATATATTCTTTGAGATATAGATCATTATAATGAATGTGAAATATCTATCACACTTTTACAAGATTATGACGATGGTATTGAATTAGAGAAACAAGTCGGTTAAGTCGTTCACAGATCGAATGAATTTTGAAAAGGTTGGTCGAAGGTCTCGTCAATTCATGGCGAAGCAAAACGAAAAATACTGATCAGAGAGAAATTATGCACTCATTTGCAGTTTACTTCAGAAGATGAGATAGTTGTGGAAACTATTTGAACTTCAGTAGATTGATAAAACATTCCTTGTATGTCGTTGCATGTCAAAAATAACAGTAATGTTTTCAAAACACAATTCGTCACAGATGTTCGATTTGAGTTGTTTTTTCATTGTTTTTTATGGAACTCACATATATTCTTTGAGAGAAAATAGTGAGTGCAAGTTTTAAGCCCTTTAGCCATAGAGAAGTGGCCTTATGGTACTAACAAGAAGTCATAAGTTCGATAGAATAACCATCAACTGATTAAGTTCTAACTTGAGGAAATATTCAATATTAGTGTTTTGAATTTATCAAATTGCATTACAGCGCATTGAATCCTGCTTTGGAATTAAATAGATGTGTATAGCAAGGCTACTTGTGAATTAAATCAATAGTGAGAGAAATAAAATAAATAACGAGCGAATAGCAGCAGGGCAAATACAAAAATAGAATACCAGGAAAAAAATAAAAGTAAATAAATTTTTATTTGAAATGCAGAAACAAATCAGATAGGTCGTTTCTGTGACAATCGATCATTCTTGAAAAATAACTATCATCTCTTTAAGATTTTTCACTTAACTGAGAATTTTTTGTAGATCATTGATAGATTCTCAGACGCAGCTATGCTTCACTATTCTCTCTGGGTTGTTTAAGTTTTCTGTAATCTATGCTCTTTTTTTTTACTTCAAACTGAATTTAAAAAAAGCTACGACTTTATTTTTTATACTCAACGGAGTTTATATGAGGGCAAAGGCGTCTTACTATAAATAAAACCAGTAATACACAGCATATGAATTCTTTTTTACTGTCCGGGTGCCGAGGAAGTCTTCAATGTCTTTAAACTTATATTATCTTATATATACTATCTACCTCCTTTCATTAAATGCTGAAAGCTGGGAAAGATAGCGACTATCCAGAGGATAAGGGCAATAGAGGACTTGGTCACTATCTAAAGGTGAAAGACTTGAGGAATAGAAGACTAGAAGGCCGGGAAACTTGTGAACTTGAAGATTTGGGAATTAGGAGGCTACCTAAGGGTTAGAAGACTTCAGAACTTGGGAACTATCTTGAGGGTGAAGAGACCTGGGAGCCTTACCTATAAAAAATGCAAGCCTATTGAACATAGTTGATGATATAATTCTAAAAGTCGGCAACTTATGAAATCCTCTCATTCTCAAAATAGTTCCCTCACTCATAATTCCCTAAGTCTCTCCTTTCAGCTTGTAATTGAATGTTCTTTATTTTTGTTCTAAATTCAGAGTGAAATGAAATAGACTATTGCATTGTTTTCTGCATCTCGGCGAATGATATTGAATAGTAAGGCAATTTTTTCTTGCTGGTAGCTGACTTTCGTCAATTTCAATAGACGGTGATGACGAAAGGCCACTTACTCATTTGAAGTAGTAGAGTAAATGATTCATAACAAAGCATAAAATCTCTTTTTTCTATCTAATAATTTGAAATTAAGAAAAGAAAACACGACAAAGAGACGACACATTGCGCAAATGAATAATGTTTTGAACATGATGAAAATGAAACATTGAGATAAAGGAAAAGTTTACCTGGTACCGATGGTAACTGTCGAGAATTGTATTAATGCGTGTACAAACATCTCTGATCGAGCATAGAATATTAAAGTTGTCGAGGTGATCAAGAATTCGGTAGACAAGTTCTACTGGTAATGTAAGAATGCGTGGAATAATTCTATCACACATCGATGAAACTGATCGAGGTTTGTGTTACGTTGAAGTATATGTTCGTTATATAGTATGTGTCGTTGAAATGTTTTTTTTTGCTTAAGTGAGTTTGTGTTTGTCTTGTGACATAAGTTTCTAATGATTATGCAATTACGTATTTGGGTAGAAATGCAAGTGAATGATAATAACCAATGACGATAGATGTCCATTTGGTACGTGCACTACACATCGGCACGCATACCAAATGCATGTCAAGTGTTCTAAGTGTACGTTATACGTATCCTGAGCAACTATCCAATAAGGAGGACTCGTAATCAGACAATGGCTGCAATTGGAGTCCTTGCAGATAAACTTTCTCCTAACCTAATGATCTACTGACTGATGCATCGAAGCTGCTTATTTTTTAGTGGTTATTTCTAAATGCATTATAATGATATTTTTATAACCGGATCATATATTAAGATATATATATATATTTAGAATCAGCATAATTTGTATAGTATTTCTGCAAAATATCTTGCTGGCCATTTAAAAAAAAATGATATATAGTGTTCTGGGTTAATTCACCGTGACAGAAGATATATGCTTAACTTTGACAGAGATGACGCCAGTTAATGATACTAATAAATTAGAAAAACTAAAAAGGCCCACGATGAAAATATGATAGAACGCCGTTAAAAGCTAGGTCTAATTTTGCTATATAGTTATCTTTTTAATTGACCCGGTTATACAGTGATCTGAAGGAGTGCCTCAATGGATTGGCTGTAGAAATGATTGGATGAGTCATTCGCATTAGCTAGTAGACTATGAGTCCGTTNTTCTTTTGTTTCAGTCTTGGAAATATTCAAATTGATTGTAAGATTTATTTTAAAGAAATAGTTATTTATTTTCTTTTGTTTAGGTCTTGGAAATATTCAAATTGATTGTGAGATTTATTTTAGAGAAATGGTTGTTCAGTTTCTTTTGTTTAGGTCTTCAAAGTATTCATATGGAATGTAAGAATTTTTTTAAAGAAATTGTTATTTACTTTCTTTTGTTTAGGTACTGGAAATATTCAAATTGATTGTAAGATTTATTTTAAAGAAATAGTTATTTATTTTCTTTTGTTTAGGTCTTCAAAGTATTCATATGGAATGTAAGACTTTTTTTAAAGAAATAGTTGTTTACTTTCTTTTGTTTAGATCTTGGAAATGTTCAAATTGATTGTAAGAATTTTTTTAAAGAAATAGTTATTTATTTTCTTTTGTTTAGGTCTTGCAAATATTCATATGGATTCTAAGAATTATTTTAAAGAAATAGTTATTTATTTTCATTTGTTTAGGTCTTGGAAATACTCATATGGATTGTGAGCATTATTTTAAAGAAATAGTTGTTGTTTCGTTTTGTTTAGATCTTCTGAATAGTTGAGTGGATGGAGATGGTGTTTTGGATAAAACTAGATAGTTTTTTTGCTGCTGGTATGTCCTCATGACAAAAATCGTCGTGGTGAGTGTGCATTACTTAAGTGAGTTTGTTTTTTGTATATCAGACGGTAGGGTCTCTAGCTGTTGGTTTTCGCGTGACAGACGTCGCGGTTCGTGAGTCAGGATGAGGATAGTGGTCGAGACGGACTGAGAGGAGTACGTGAGAATGCTAGAATTATGTAGGTTCATGTTAAATATGGTTCGAATAATTGGAATGTCGCTATCAGGGGCGAAAACGTGTGTGAAAGCTAGAAGGATGTGTTGCTTGCCATGAGGAGATCTCAGTTATTTTTGGAGACTTTTATGAGGAGGATGGTTGCTTCCTTTTGGCCCTATGTGTTCCTAACGATGTCTATTTTCATCGCTTATTGACTGTTAACTTTTCAATTGTTTTCGCTGCGGCGAAATTTTCACGAAAGAGGTGGTAAGTCTGATGATTGATTCCGGATATAAACAATAGACGAAATATGTAGAAGCTTATGTATAGAATGCTCATTTGCATCCGATATGATCATGTCGGAACTTGTTTAATACGTTGACGGATCCGGCAATATCCTACCCGATCTATTGACCGGAACTTGTCGGATCCGACAAGATCTGTTCCCCGTCAAATGTTCGTCGGATTCCGGGTCACTGGATTCTGGATTCAATCCGATAGGATCCGGTAGAAATGAGTCGGAATCCGACCATTTCCGACATATTTCTACATTGAATCTGATCGGATCCGACAAGATCCAGTGGTCGGATTTCTCGACCTGGGCTTGACTAAATTATCGGTGAAAATGACGGGATATAGAACTATAAGCGAGGATCGCGATTTTTTAAATGGCTTTCAATGGGAACAACTCATTTCAACATATTTACCGAATTTATATGAACTTAAATTTCGTATTGTACCATGGAAGACGAGATTGAATAATCAATTAATAGATTCATTTAAAACAGGTTTTTGGATTCAACATTAATGGAAAGCATCTATTAGGTACTTTATCCTTCGAAATTTGTTATTCTAAACACTCACGAATAAATCAGCTAAAAATCCCATCATTACAGACACATACGAGCATATTAGATATGCGTTGTTCAGAGCTCGAGAGAGAAAAGATGATACGAGGAAGATATCATATCAAAAAGAAAGAGAGTACATCAAATATCGAGGCTTATGTTGTATCAGAGAATAAATAAGTAGGTGGAACGCAGTACAGCAAATGATCACAAGTACAAACAGAAGAAGAAGGATCAAGAGCTAAAGATACAAGGAAAAGACGGATAACTAATCGAAAAAATTACAATCGTAGAGGAAACTAGAATGTCGAGGAATCTTGATCATAAACACTAATTCAAATATTATATCTTTTGCAATGATTGAGATAGAAGAACAATACTACAGGCTTTTAAAATGTCATACTATTTTTAACTTAAATCGATCATTTTCTGACATTTCTATGATCGTAGCTGTTAAGGAAAACTAAAGAATCCAATAAAAACTACCCATAATCATAAAAAATAAAGAAAGCTTCAAGCGATCTTTTTCTCTGATAGATAGGATTTGTCCGAGTTTTCAGCCTGATGGAAAAAATACTCAAGTTTTATTAAACCAACTCAAAATACTATAAGCAATGTCTATCGTAGTTTTGTTATTTAATAATAAACTCGCTAATGTATTGATATTTTACGAAAAGCCTTCTATTTCATTGTACATGATCTTCGCGAAATTCTCAATGAAGATCAATGAATATATATATGGAAAGAATGATTTGTAGCTTAGAAAAAAAAACTACGAAAAATCGGTATTTCCTGATGGTGAAGCACGGAACATGATATTTTAACTTTTTAATTACAAGTTTGATGATTATTTAGGTTTGTTGATTTTGATGATGGCATACTTTATACAACACCATGCATCGTAAAAGAACCAACGTTATATTCACATGAAAAGTTATTATCTTGATTTCCTGGAGCATTCGATAGATACAATCATGTAGAAACATTAACGCTGGATTTTCATATTAATTTTCAAGGGTTTAATGAAGCTTTATCATCGTTTGTATTCCCGAATGTTTGTCATTTATCATTATCGTTTCCAAACGATGACTATAACAGCGACAGAGACGGTAATTGTAAGTTTATTCGTAACCATCTGAGTCCAGCCGAATGTCATTCAGTTTGGATATTTTTGAATAAAATTTTGCCATTATCAAAACTACAAACATTGACTATGTTCAACTTACTGCCAGAAAATTATTTGATCCAATTACTTAGTAAAATGACGAATTTAACAAAATTGAAGATTGACTATTGGCAAGGTGAAGTATCAAATTTAACTTCTCTATGTAAAGTATCAATAATAAAACTCTCAATTATCTTTCAGGTTTACTCAAACATGATCTTGTCGAGTTTATGGTTGAAAATATAGAACTATTCAAAAATATCCAATATCTCGCTATAACTCAAATAATGAATCCTAAAATAAATATTGAAAATGTCGAAAAATTTATTCATATATTTGATAATAATCGGCTTCTTAAGGTATTACATATTGAAGTGGATGACACATATCCTTTTCCATTGTTACGATTACTATTACATGAAATGAAATCATTGCGATTTATTAGTATATTAAATCAGATACATTTAGATATAGAGTTGAAGAAATATTGGCATTATTAAAAGAAGTATTAAACGGAATTGAATATCAAGTAAACATAAAACGGGATATATTATCAATTTGGTTTTAGTTTATGAATGTGAAGGCGGAATGTGTCTATAGATAAAGAGACAACCTACACTGACAACCTTACTTCTCTATGTAAATTTATTGTATATGTATTTTTGTTGATAAATTAGAATTCATTGGTTTTTCATGTAAAAATCTTTGTAAAACATATGGAATTTTATTTCGAAATGAAATAAAATAAAACAGATTTAAAATAATGACATATTTATATTGTGTGAAAAAAAGCTAATGATTACAAGTACGTTCCATACCAACCAAAACAGAGATTAACAAAAAAAAAAATAATTATCTATGTTATTATACTTTTGTTTCTCTATATATATGAATTTCAATGAAAAATAATATAGATTGATCTCAGTGAATGTCATTCGTAGTCTTTCTCCTCTCCAAAAGATATTTGTATCTAATTTGATTGAAATATTTTCGTCTTTAAGTTACATTTCATATAATTAAATGAATATTTTTGACTTAAATATTATTACATAACAATGAACTCGTTTAACATTTGAATGATATTGCTGTTAATGTGATTCATTATGAGAAAAATTTTAATAAAAACGAAAATTTATTTTTTTATTATTGTAAACTAGAATATAATCTGTGAATAGATATATTGCTAAGATTGTGTTTTAGAAGATTTTTGTATGTATATTAAATGCAATAATAATTATATCGATAATCTCATTGTTTTTTTGCACTTACGAGGGAACATTCCAAACTGTCACATCGCTTTTGAGTCGAGTGTATGCGCATCATGTAGATCCTATGATCTATGAATACTCTGAAAAAAGTTCGTACCGCTAGCTTATTGCTGCCGAAATATTGCATTTTTACTGTATGTATAAGCAAAAAGCCGTGGTCCCCTTCAGGAACACTAGGAAAACTAAGTTTCGAATTTCAGCTTGAAACTTTGTACAGGGACAGATCTCAATGAGAATAGTTTATTGTGAAAGTTTCAGATCCTTTGATTGCTTCTAGTCTAAAATAAGAACATCGGAATCTGCTGGTGTTTATAAGCTATTTTGCCATAGCTGTATCTTAGGATATGAACAACGAAAAGATCTGAAACTTTCACAATAAATTATTCTCACTAAGGCCTATCTCCATGCAAAGTTTCAAGTCGAAATTCGAAACTTAGTTTTTCTAATGTTTCTGAGAGGAGCCACAGCTCTTTTGTCTTAAACATACAGTAAAAATGTAATATCTCGGCATTAATAAGCTAGCGATACGAACTTTTTTCAGAGTATTCATAGATCATTAGGACCTACAGGATGCGCATACGCTGGACTCAAAAGCAATGTGACAGTTGGGAATGTTCCCTCGTAATTTTATTCTATAGGTATTTTTATTTCGCTCAAAGAACAACCAAACTAACTTGATAAATTTTGATTGGAGTTGGTAAAAATTGAAACTTTGTATATTTCTGTTTTCAGTTGACTTTGACTTTATCTCAATTGCAAAATAAGTACCTCGTCGAACTAAAATGTTGAAAAAAGCCAAATATTTGTTTCCTTAATGATATTGTGAACTACTTTTAGGCGCTTCACAAAAGATATATTTTAAGAAAAATGAAAATATTATGTCCAACATCTTAAAAACTAAAAAATAAAATGTTTGGTACCTGTAAATCTAAGGTTAGAATGGTAGGATAGGAAAGTTTCGAAAATACAGAATTGGAATTGTATTTTCGTACTCAAAAAATTTCACAAATGAATCACAGTTCACTGAAGAAAAAGTAGCTAACTGGTACCATCGACTGATTTCATTCACTGAGGCTATATGGTGAACACTGAAGGATAAAAATTTACTTTCTTTGTCACAAAGGAAAATCTTTAACGTTTCGATCATAACCAATGTAAAGTGGATACAAAATGATATCACAGTAGCTGGAGACAATGGGCAGGCAACGGAGTCAATCAATTCAGGGTGTGGATGTGTGGGTGTGAGTATGAACGAAAGAGAACACCCACACCCTCTCACCTACACCCACACGTGTCATTACAGTCACATATGAGAACAAAATAAAGCTAACGGATCGCATATCTTGCAGTGATAGTTCCAGCAGTTCTGAAAGCACGAGCTTATTTACTGTCATATGAAACAGAAATGCTCACAGGAGAAATTTTTATACCCTGCCATGTTCAGGGAGAATGCAAAAGCATAAAACGTGCTCTGCCCTGCAGCACTAGACGAGCAGAGCAGGGCAGAGTACCCAGTAAAATCAATGTGTTGTCTTCTTATTACGTTTTTTAATTTAGTTCAACGGGAAGTGTTCATACATTATATTGAATATAAAAGTGAATCGTCTTTCAATGAACGACATCAGCACAGGAAAAACTTTAGTGAATATAGGTGATATTTTTATCAAAAGAGGAAAAAGTAATGGACTAGACAGCATTAAAGCTCGATTTTATTATGAAAAGGCGTTAGCTATTTATATAGCAAACAAACATAATACTACTGTTCAGATTCTCCATCGTATTGGTGCGATTTATGAAAATATGCATAAATACTATCTGACCATGTAGTATTACCAAAAAGCTTTGAAGATATATGATGACTATTCTCTAGCAGGTAGTTCTGTTCTAGAAAAATGTGAAAATAATATTGCACGAATTAAATGGTTAATTAAGTGATGATGCTCTATAATTTATTTTATCTTTTCTGAAATTTTTCCGTTTAATATCAATGCATGCTATTTCTTAATTTACACAAATCAACTCGTATTTAACAACTAATACAGAATAAATTACATGATGAGTGTTTAAAATCTTTGTTTTATCTTGATGCGTGAGAAAAACATATTCAAGTAATACCAGGTTCTCCTCGTTTATTGCTAAACATATCATTCGTAAAACTATGATTTGAAATATTTCTGATCGTCAGATTCGAAGTCTGATGACGCGTGGAAAAAGTAGTTTATAAAATTATACTGTTTTGTATTGTGTGTATTAGTCAAAGTAATTCGGAAACCGAGAACAAAACTTCAAGTTTTGATCTGATTGCTAAAATCTCGTTCGAACATTGGCGAATTCAGTGTGGCTCATCTTAACTTATGGATATGAAACTGGCCTGTTTCGATCACACCCTGATCATACAGAACGGAACTTATACGGTCACTTACGGCGAAATACAATGCGTAAACGGAATAACGATCGCGATAATACAGCCAGATAGAAGGCATTAGTTTCAACACTGAACATAGCATCAGTTCTCACTTCAGAGCAAATCTAAGAATAATTCGACTGATTTTTCATATTTTTTAAACATTATGAAAAAAAAATCAAATTATTAAAATAGTTTTATTTGTTGTGTTTATGATCGAATATTGTTCGAATCCATTTGTTAATATTATCCAATGTATTCCGTGCTTCGGGATAATAAGGAAAAAACAGCAGATATCTATGCATTATATGTAAGCCTTCTTCAAATGTAACATCTATTTTGGCTTTTTGAGCAGCTTTCTTTACCAATAGTCTAGAATCATCTTCTGTTATTTCAGCTGCGCCTACATTGATATACATTGGTGGAAATCCTTCAAATATGCCGAAAAGAGGACTAAAGATCGGCTTTTCAGGAGATAATTGAGAATGATTAGGACCTAACGCCAGTTTCACCAATCAATTGATGTCTTCGTTTCGAAGCATTACATCAGTAAGACAGTTACGTTTATAACTTTCTCCAGATGCTGAAATATCTGTCCAGAGTGATAGAACGATGACACCACGAAGAATAGGTAGTTTTTGAGTAATCAAAGCTTAAATTGTTAGTAAAGTAAGACCACGACCACCTGAGTCACCTATAATCATCAGCTGAGATGGTGAAATGTTATTGCGAAAAAGAGCGCGAAAAAATACCACTGTATCTTCAACACTAGCAGGTAATGAATGTTCATGAGTAAGACGACATTCTACATGAAGTAGGAACATGTTGAAAAGACATGAGAAATGACATTCAATCTCACTATATCCTGTCAAAAATAAACAGTATGATAAATTTTAATACAGTTGGACGAATATGAAATGATCTTTTAGATTCTGTTATTTAAATCTTAAACGTTTCTGTTTTGGATTATCATCAAGTAGCAGTTGGAGCTTAAAGAAAAATCTATTAAACAACTCACCAAGAATGTTACCTACCGTGTAACCTCCACCATGAAAATAGAGTAATATTCTTTCAAAATTTCTCCAGAAACTTTGCTGATGATTATCAATCCAATAACCATCTACTGTATGTCCATCATATTCAAATATTTCTTTTATAATTTCACAGCTAGATGCTTTTCGGACGATAGTACTGAACGGGAAAGTTGAGCGTAATTCTGTGACTCAAATAAGTGGATCTTCCAATGGATCATATTCTTTTAACGTTTTCATACGAAGTATATTTTCAAAGACTCGATATTCTGCATTAAGTGTTGGTCGAGTTTGATCTGGTAGCAGAGCATGTTTCAATGCTAATGCAGAGTGTAGCAAACGAAGAGCAAGATATGAAGGATTTGTTGAATCATATCGAAGAGAAATTGCAATAGCCGCGATCAAAAATAAATAAACCCAATTTCTTTAGAAGTCCGTTGAGGCACAACATTATTTGATTTTTCTCTACAAATGATTATTTGTTTTTTTTCACAATCACTCACTGTGTTATTTCTACTTTCCCTTACCGCGTAACTCATGTGTTTTTTTTCTTTCTCTCCTATTCTCTTACCGTATTGATGCTTTTTATGTCACACATCAGATAAGAGTGATTTATCATACTTTCAGAAATTAAACAGCACAAAACTGTGATAAAGATCATGTGAATATATAGAAATGCGGAGTACTCAAAAGAAAATTACGGACCATGTCTTTCAAGATTTAACTAGGTTTTTTTGAAAATCTTATCAGATTTCTTGACAGAACATTTGCAGGATTTTCTAAATAGAGCAAAAGACATATGAACACACAAAGTATCGATCAGTTTATCTAGATGAATTGTGTTATGTGAGGATGAGAGTGAGGCTGTGAGGGTGAATTATACGAGAGAACTACCACGACCCGTTTCGATTCAGTTACGAATTTCATCAGATGGCATTAAAATCTACATAAATATCAGCATTTTAAATTGTAGAGAATTCAAAAAGAACTCCTCCAATATTAAAAACACGAATATTAAAATAGCAGATAATTCAATCATATAATGGTGAGTTATACAAAATTTTAATGCCATCTGATGAGATTCGTAACTGAATCGAAACGCGTCGTGGTAGTTTCTTCGTATAATTCACCCTCACCCTCAAGATAGTGCCACAGAAATCCTTATCATACACATTAGCACATATTTCTCTAGCTGATGGTGCTCAGAATTCGTGATTTCACATGAAAAACAGATTTCTTAGTGGATGAGCCTGATAGAATTTGGATGAAAATGTGTATTTTTCATTTACGATTCATCCAGTACGCGATGTGTTTTTCATGTGGAATCACGATTTCCGAGCACTCTCAACAGAGAGATGTGTGTGTGATAAAGATTTCCGTTGCATCCTCAATAGGATTTTTGTGATACCCTCACCCTCACAACAACGAAAATTCAGAAAATATTGCGCAAGGACGAACAACCAGTTAAATTTCAGATTGCATCTACGTGACTGTTTTTGTTCATACAAAATTTTGTAGACTTTATATTGCTTAAAGAATAGTATCGGAGTTGTTTACAATGTTTGTACGATGTTTGTTATAGATTCTCTTCAAAAACAGACTAACACTGAAGACATATGGCAATAGTTTGATTTTGTCTTATACATATTGATTTTGATGACATAATGATAAATGACGTAGAAATGTTTTATTTGGATATAGTTATTGTTTGCAAAGAGAAAAATAAAAGAAAAAAGAATACCATAAATTTGTCGTTCTGTTTTACAGGTATCCTGTTCGCCTACAACAATATTATTAATCAAAAGCATGGACACACGTTGACGTTAGAATAATGAAAAAAAAGTTTTTTTCCAACATGGTAACATTCGTGGCAAAAAATAAATAACGAATCGCTTCTCTACATTGACTACAAAAAAAAAGTAGTTACAATGATAATTAAATGCATTTCTTTTTACAGTTTGCGATTTTCGTAGATTTTCAAATTGCCTAGTCTCAGATTAAGGTATTAAAATTATTTCTTGTCGTTTTTGTTTATAATTTTGATTGCGTCAACCTTAGCTCTTTTAGGTTGTTATTCAAAAACTAGTTTTATTGATTAATATATTTATTTAAAGTTCCCAATGAATATCGGAATGAAGTTCATGGCATTGAATCTTTATACACATGTTTCACCATCGTTACAATGCTTCTCTGACATTTTTCATGAGATCTTTTCAAGATGCGAGTCAAATATCTAATATCCACACATGAATACATGTATTATTATTTCAGTGTCATTCCAGTCCTCCTCTATGTACATAATGACAAAATTCTCTTCAGCAATATGTTTTGTTGGAATGTATTCTTTTCGAAAACAATTATCTATTATTTAATTGAAAATCAGATTGTCTGCTCATGAAATGTTACATTAGAATCAAACAGAAATACGGCAACGATTGTTTAATTTTACTATTATCGTTGTTGGTTACTTATAGATTAACAAAAGTTTGCATTGAGAATTTTCTAACTCAACGTTCCATTAACTTATTCATTGAATAATGGTCAATTTTTATTGAGATTATGAGACCATTTGCAAGAGAAAAAGATTGGTCATATGAATTTACATCATTACTCAAAGCTAATACTTAACATGTACCGAAAAGAAATTTAGTTTTAAATTAGTATTAAACGAATTGTCTATGTTCGAAGAAAAATATGACGATGATGAATAAGCGTTCGTGAGTGCTTCTTCCAAAGATCGACAAAAACTTCTCATATCTATTATTAATTTTGTTGTAATTATTTGAGTCAGTTATCAAGACTAGTCTTTCTTCGAAAGTTATTCTTGAAATATGCGGATATCTTTCGTAAAACGATGTAGTCAACGCATTTTCAACCAATATTCTTTCTTTTCTACGTAAACCAAAAGTAATAATTGGTGCAAAAATGTCGCATTAATTTTATTTTCATTCTCATGTTGCGCACAAATATCTTAGAGAAGTTTTATTTTTCTTTCCTTAGAAAGAAGTTAGTCTGAAGTACATACCCATACATTTGGTTATTTTATCAGTGGCTCTTTCAGAACTCTTTCAGGGTCAACAACAGAAGCTTGTTTACACACAACTTTTGTAAAGTTTTCGATGACACCTCTTTAAAAAAATACAATATTTTCGTCATTATCCCAGGCCGAGATATATCTCAAGTATGAATTTTTGATCAACTATTCAAGAGCAAAAACAGAAAATAAATCGATAAAATGAACGAGAAAGAAGAAAAGATTTAAACTGAAATTCAATTGGAATGAGCAAAATAGCGGTCACTCGTTCACTCAGTACTAATTAGTCACTTTTGTATCCTATTGGTACTGCGCATTGTCCATGCAAGATGTCAGAACACAAAAGTTTCAAAATTACTGTACACACATTAAAAGTGTTGATTTTTTCATATGATACTTTATTGCATATTCGTACTTCATCATATTGTTAGTGAAAAGTAAATCGATTCTTTTAAAAAATCTCGACCTATTCAGAAAGATAGAGAGAGGAGAACAAAGTATATGCCGTTTTATTCAATCCAAACGTTTTGAAACTCGATTCCAGAGACTCATCTATACTCTACATGGCTCGAATGTCCAAAACGCCCATTAGAATCAAACTTTAATATCAATCATTCAAGATTATATCTAAAGCCTTTTTAATTTATTCTTTTTTTTGAAAACCTATATAAAAAGCATGTGAAGCATTTGATAAAAAAAAGGCTTTCTAATCTCTAACGTTAAAACATGCTTCAAATCATCATTCTAGTTTTGTCTCTTGCTCTTGCAAATTTTGTTGTTGGAGACGATTTTGAATCCGACGAACCCAAGTGTGAAGCAAACTATGGTACGAATGGTCCCGAATTTCCATGTAGTGGTAGTTTATCCACGGATTACAGATGCAACAGTACTTTTCTTAATATTTTTGACACACCATTCTACAATTGTTCAAATGTAAATATCTTTTGGGATGCTCCAAGGAACAATTTGACACTCACTATTGAAGCAGCAAATTATACAAATTTAAAACAACCGTTTGCAGTCTCATTAAGCAATAGATTGGGTCTAGTACCAGTCTACAGAATTTATTCAAATGAACAAGAAGTCTTGATATCAAAAACAGAGGAAAAACAAAGTGTACACACATCTGATGAAAATTATCAAGTTGTACTGAAATTTAAAGGGCCACAACGATTTCAACTTTATGGAACGTTCATCGAATATCAAGTTGCACCAATTAATGCGAGTGCTTCATAAAAAATGTTTCGAGTTCGTCGGCGAATAGCATCGGGAAAAGAAAAATACTCGCCTTTATTATATTAATATATTAATTATTCTTTGTCATCATTTTTTTCCGTTTTGAAGGAATGATGGAATAAAATAAGAATTTGATGATATTCTCTGTTTTTCTATCAACATTGTCGTAGGTTGGTTCGTCCTTCGTTAGACAAACAGTGTAAAGTACTTTCAATTGTAGTCAAATATCGAAGAAGTATACATTATCTTCTTCGTCGAATGTCTAATCTTCGAACATTGAATAATGTTATATCTCAGGAAGATTCATGGAAGGATAAAGATGAAGATTAGCCATTGTAGCCGGATGAATTTAGGGAGAATTTATTAGCAATAAATGACGAACTTATTGATTGATTGAAACAATATTTATCATTTACATATACGATTACAAGAACTACTGAACCATTCAAGAGATTGGAATCTTTCAATGTTGACCTGTTCGAATATGGATCAGTTGACAGACAAAATTAATCAAATAGATTCTTTAATTTTATTTGTAAAGTATCAGAAAACTATTTTCGATGGTTTTTATTTAATAATTTTAAATATATTTCACGTTACCGAAATATATTCTACACACTAAAATAAAATGTTTCGTATGATAGATGTCTTATGTTATATATACAGTGGATCCTACTATTCAATAGAATTATTATTCATAGTACATCAGCAGGTAAATGCATAAACTAATCTACATCGGCTGTCTCATGACCTATCTTGCCTATATCAAGTTACCTTTCTTTAAATAATTTGCATAATATAACTCACCCTTCCTAATTGACAATACTCCGATTAAATTCATCTAATGATCATCCTGGTTACGGGAATATTACTCAATATTGTAACAAAAATTCATATGATATATTACATCTATTGATTATTATATGATATATTGAAGCTGTGAATTTCGCATCTTCATTTTGATCTATTAAATTAAACTGAAATTGATCTTAAAACCATTTGAAAAGACCCTTTAGCAAGGTTGAAACCGGTCTTGGCAGCTTGCCTCACACTCTCACATCCATAAGCAGTATTTTGAAGTGAAGAAAATGCCAACTAAATTAACACTTCGTATATTAGCGATTTATTGAGGAAAAAAAAGCTATATTAGTTTATTTGTCTACTTTTTCTGATCTTCGTAATATAGAAAAAAACAATTATTAATCATCTATCCGAATTTTACATATATAGCCTCGAGTATCTTTCCAAATGCCATCATGAGAAGTTTGAAATAAAACTGAAAATATGAAAGCAGCACCATTGCCGGTTCCACTCGTGACTGAATAGGGATAATTATATCAAAAATATATTATCGCTTAATTTTTTTTTCGGTTCCTTATCATTTCATTTTAGTGATTTACTGAAAAACAATTGATAGTTGCTAAACATGAGATGGATTATGTTTCAAAATAAAATATGACAATGTACTGACTGTAAATGTATATCACTGCTATCCTATATACCTTGTTACTGACTGACACACTACGTCTTCTCCTTTGTGCCTGCTATCCATTCTTCCTACTTATGTGACCGCTTGACCTTCCTCCTTCTATGTAATGCACGTGTATTGAGAGAGAGAACACACTTGGAGTGGCGAAATAGCCGAATAAACATCGTGCCGAATGGCATATGCACGCACGCCTATCCATTTGTGGTCATACTGACATTTATAAGTAGACCAATCGGATACATGGATCCTTTAATTCCAAACTAAATTGACAAGACACTGCTTCAAATAAGGTATACCATGTGCACAATGGTAGAATGAATGTTCATCGTTTGAATTGACGAAAAGACTTGTCGTTGCGGGGCATTGAAATGCATCAATGAACGAATGGGATATAACGAAAAGGGGGACAGACATTAACCTTAAACTGATGATTGAAAAAAAAGCATTATTTCATTCTCTCATCTTCGATAAACATACCTTCGAAAATGTACAGGTGCTTCATTGCTCATTATTATATTCATCATCAGGATGATACAGATATTTTCTTTCTCCTTTGAGTGCATCTCATCAAACCAAGCAAATCATAGGAATTTTATTTATACGAAGTCTCTATATTTGAATATGGATTTTTATCATTCCAATTATAATTGTTTGGTTGAGTGAGACAACTATAGTCGTGGAGAAAATGTGGCCATGCTTTGAATAATTTTCTTTTCAAGTGCCTTTATTTTTACTTTCTTCAGTTATAAAATATCCAGAAATCATCTTGCTTTCTGTTTTCTTTGAAGAAATAGAGAGTAACCTGACTACCATACGGCTTGATCTCAACATTTTTCATTATACAAATGAATCAACATTGAGAAATCGATATTTCATGAAAGACTGAAAACTCTTTGATAATGTCGACAAGTATATAGATTATATAACATCAAAACTCGACGAGAAGTTTTATTTAATCATATCCGGTGTCTTTGTAGATTATCTTATACCTCTCATTTACGAATTGAAGCAAATCAAAAAGATCTATGCACATGGGAGTGATATTCATATTCAAAATGGTGATAAACTATGTTTTTTCGTATGAGTACAACCATCTAATGATTATTGATGAGTTAATCAATAGCAGTCAAAACAATACATTACTACTATAAATATTTTCGAATAATCAAGAAAAATCAATACGTAATTTAACGACGAATGGAAATGTCATATTCATTTGGTATCAGTTATTGATTGATGTACTTATACGAATACTATCATCAACTGAAAGTGCCAAAACTGATTTAATAGAAGTCAGTCGAAAGTATTAAAGAAGGAAATGAAAGTGAACAAGAGAAAATCGATGAATTCGACAAACGTTACGGATCGACCAATACTATTTTCTGGTGCACACGAAATTGTTTTCTTTTTCATCTATTGAATCAAGCATTTCGAACAGAAGATATTGATAATATATTCAAATTTCGCTTTTTTTATTGTCGATCTCTATCAACAACTACTCATTTTATATACTGCACAAACATTTTCCATCAAGTTTAATTGTTTATCGTGGTCAAATTGTAGGTTTAACTGTTTTAGAACATATGAAAGAACATATCGGTCAGCTAATATCAATGAGTACATTTTTATCGATAACCACTGATAAAGTGGCTTCAATATTCGCTATTGATGGTTACAATCTTTCGAATTGTCTCGGTTGATATTGAAAATAATGTATGGATTGTAAAACTTATATTTACGAAACAAGAAGATCAACGATTAATTGAACTGATTGACTGTCAAGCACTGATACTGAGAGAAGAGGAAACGATGGTGGTTTTAGGAAAAATTTTACAAAATATAGGAGAGATGGAAAAGGCAAAACGTTACTATAGTCTTATGCTAGAAAATTTGTCAGAGGATAGTATTGAGATTATATTTATTTATAATAACCTTGGTGCAATGGCCAAAGATGAATACAAGTACGAAGAAGCATTAAATACTTATGAAAAATCCATGTATATAAATAAAAAAATTTTATCCGAAATTCATCCATATATCGCCGTGTTATATGATAATATTGCTGGTATTTATTTTTGTATGGATCAAACTGAAAAAGCGGTAGATTACTATGAAATAGCACTGAGAATTCTTTTTCAACAATTTCAGATTGATAATCATCCAAAAACGCTTGAATACATTACTGATATCATTAATAATCTTGGTGTATTGTTGATTAAGATTGGTAATCATGACGCGCTCTCTCGTATCTCAATAAAGCACTTGAATTCAAACAAAAATGTTTACCAATCGTTCATTCCAGCTATGCAATGTTATTTTATAATATTGATCATTGTTTTGAACAGATTGGTAACGGTGATCAAGCTTTGATTTTCTATGAGAAATCACTCGAAAGATGCAATCAAGCATTACCAGCGAATCATTCTCAAACAGCAACAGTTCTTTCAAAAATAGGTGGCTTATATTATAATAAATCGATTTGGCCCACAGCAATAAAATATCTTGAAAAAGCATTGAAAATCAATAAAAATATGTTGCCAAAAGGTCATCCAGATCTTATTATAGACTACGATAATTTAGTATCAAGTTATCATTATCTAAGAAAGGATGATTTAGCCATCAATATGTATGAAAATGCATTAAGTTCCGAGTCAACAAGTTTTCATGTTGCTCAAGCATATAATAATTGTGTAGCAGTATATTTCAAGCAAGGAAATTATGAAAAAGCTTTAGAAAAATTCACAAAGGCTTACGAAATAGCATCACAATTATCTCCTTTTGAGCCATCATATTTATCAATGTATCAACAAAATTTAGAAGAAATAAAGCGAAAACTTCAGAAAGTCGCAATCAAACTAAGTTCTCCACAATGAATATTCAAATTCTTGTTTGGAAAATACAGATGAGTTTGCTACTTAGAAAGTTTTAATCTGTACAAGATGCCATTTCATTGTCGAACATGAATTCTTAAATATCACATTTTACTAAATTAGGATTTTTTATCTCGAAACAAGGGTGAGGTTGATGATTTTGCTGTCACTTTCATCTTCAAAAACTTTCTAAATCAATGACGACGAAGAACTGTTTATAGTATCCTGATTGAGATGTCTAGTACTATATTGATCGGAATCAACCTCAAAAATTTGGTTCTGTAAAAATACTCATTATTCATGAAACAATGCAGTTCTGATTTCAAAGCACTTTATTCATACTTTTGACTAATCGAACAGTAACTCAATGTGTTAAGCTTATGCCACTAGCAACCAATGAATGTAGCAATTTTCATTTCTAAAGTAGAATCTTTAAGATATTGATACATGATCTCTGATACGGAGTCTATTAGCTCATGAACAGAACAAATAAAAGGAGGACGAGGATAACAATCTTTTCTTCACTCTCACCCTCACCCTCACCTTCAGTTCATATACCAGATTGTAGAGCAACTTCTGCCCTACAAAATGCGCTATTTAACTGCTTTTATTTCCGCATAAAGCATCTAAGTTTTTGTTTACTTATTACCCTCGTTTTTGAAAAATCGATTTTTTACCCAAAATCCATCTCATGTAGAAATAGCTACTCAGAAAATGCTTATAACATCACTTATATAAAAGCTACATTGAAGTTCGACATCTCATTTTCGTAGAGCAGAGCATGATCCACTTTACAAAATTACCATATTTAACCGTTCTTAGTACCTTCGCAGTGGGATTTACAGCAGAAGCAAACACCTATTTATTTGTTAACCAAATCAGTTTTTCGGCATGTTCAAAACTTCTCTCATGACTCTCATATAACAACAGATACAAAAAATTTTGAGCCCATTTTTCGAAAGAACGCAAAATTCTGATAATAACTTATAGTTTTTCATTCATCTACAACACTTCTAAGTGGGCTAAAAATAAAGCAAATATTGACCAGAAACTTCAGCTCAATCATTTCGGCGTGTGGGTGTGGGTGTGGTTGATAAGAACACTAACAATGAGCATTCACACCCACACCCGCACCCACAGCCACACCCACCCACACCCCAAGACTATGATACTGTCGCCCTCGAAGCTTTTCTTTCAATATACCCCAAACGTTTTCGATGGGCCAGACGTCAGCTAATTTCGCAGCACAATCTTTTCGTTCAATCCGATTATGAAAAACATGATCAACGGCATCCAAAGCTACTCGCATTCGTTGTTTACGATCTTGGAAGATAACATAACGTAAATCACCTAATTCTTCATTCGCTTTGTGTGCTATAATAGTTCGAATAAATTGTGCAAAGCGTGCACCGGTAAAGTACATATTTTGCGACTGTCACCACCTTTTGATCTAATGAGTTCTAACCATTCATCAACAACAATTGGAGACTGTTTAGGAAATAATAATTGATAGGAAATACCTCCCCACAGCATGACACTTTTCTGAAACTTTTCTTTTGGTTTCGTTTTTAATTCATATGGAATATCGGATTTGGATTCAGCATAAATACCTTCATTGTGTTGATTAAACTGAGGATTCAACGAGAATGTACCACTAAAGTCTGCATTCAAAACATAAGCCCAATCATAAAGTTTATTTCTTTTCTTAAAACCATATTTTTTTCTCAATCGTTTTGCAATGATAACACGTTGAAGTTTTTGATCAATTGTTAATTTTTGTAGTACTTTTCTTTTCCACCATTTTAATTATAATAATTGTTTAGTTCGCCAAATTGAACTTTTCGAAGTTTGAAAACCTTGTTGTTGAAGTTTTGCATTAACATTTCTGATGGTTGCGCTTTTGGTTAGTCGAAGATTATTTTTTACAGCCTGAATATATTCAAGTGTTGTTGTTGTACGTGGTGCACCAGATCTTGGTAAATCATTCACCTGGTTTCTATTTAGAATTCTCCAAACTTTGACGTTCAAAGCACTTTCAGTTGTATAAGGTGGGGGATTTTCGGACTGAATAAGAAAATTTGTAATATCTTTAGATTTCCATGTTGGATGTGATTGTTTTAAAAGTAATACAAATGAACGAAATTCTTTTTTATTTGTCGCTGATAGTTCATGTGACATTTTGTGTGGATTCAGTTGTGATAGACTAATGTTATTCCTTATATACTCCGTTCATCGACATGTGCAGAAGGAAAAATATATCGGTATAAGAAAATTTTCTCTTCTGACACGTGTTAGTCAAAACATCCTGGAAATAACAACTTTTCTGTTATTTTCACATCATCTTTAGCTGTCGGAAAGTTTTGAAAAAAATTCATCGTAGTCTTTTGTGCAGTTTCTCATTACTATGATGAGATATAAACTTGAAACCTTGTGGTTATGTAGTACTAGGTAGATTGAACAATCTGTAAAAATTTCAAAAAGATTCGCTTATAATAAATGCGAAAATGATAACTTTTAAAAATCATTTCAGAACTTCTGGGACACCCTTTATGTGTGATTCTTCTCTTCTCTCATAATCGATACATTCGATTGCCATTTCTCTCTCTTTCTGTATTACTCCTATACAGATACATGCGTTTTTAGACCTCCATCTCCACGTTCGTCCGCAAGAAAATCTAAATGCTCGCATGTACAGTTTTATTTTGAAGTATGCGCAGGCGAATTTCTTACTGACCTTATTAATACAACAAAATATCCATAACTGACAGTCTTATCGAAAAGTTCAAACAGTTTTTTTGAAAACTAAGTAGACTAGAGTTTTCCTTGACAAATGCTCATTTTTAATGAACAATTCGTTTTAATGGTGTTTTGAGTGACACATTAATCTGGAAAAGTGTATAAAAATCGAACAGGTTTTCAACATTTCAACAGAGGAAGGCGATTGGTCGTGGACTGAAAAGGAAAAATAGCTTTCCCGGATAAATCATAGATTTTCACGCAATTCCTTAGATCCTATTTTGAAGAGAGCACTTTCTTCTAAGTACTAATTTAAAAAATCAATAGTTTAGTATTTAAAATTTTCCCGTTATACACGAGTTTTCTACAGATCTCCTCAAAAATCGGCTTCGAAAAACGTTTTCAAAAATCTCTTCGCTTGTAAAAACTGCGCCATAAACTCCTGTTTCGATATCTGAAAACGCCACCTCTCTAGCTATTTTTATTGTTGGTTTATTTTAAGAATGAGTATGGACTATTCTTTTTTTGGATGGATAATAGTCATATGACTGCCCAACTTTTCGCCACCAGTGACAAGTACTTTGCCGGAATTAAGCAGGGTTGCAGTATGATAAGTACGTGTTGTTGACAGGCTTGCAGCAGGGTTCCATTTGCCTGTTGATGGATCATATATTTCAGAACTATCCAGGATACCAGTACCTCCGTAGCCAGCAATGGCAAGTACTTTGCCTGAATTGAGCAGAGTTGTAGTATGAGCAGCACGTCCTGCTGTCATGCTAGTAATATTGCTCCATTGGCCTGTTGATGGATCATATATTTCACAGCTAGCCAAAAAATCGGAAGATCCTACGCCACCAGTGACAAGAACTTTGCCCGAACGGAGCAAAATTGCAGTATGAAGTTTACGTGCTGTTGCCATGTTTCTGATAGTGTCCCATTGACCTGTTGATGGATCATATAATTCAGAACTAGCCAGATAGTTAGCTGACCCGACGTCACCACCAGTGACAAGAACTTTGCCCGATCTGAGCAGGGCTGCAGCATGATAATAACGCGGTGTTGCCATACTTGTAGGAGGATTCCACTGGCCCGTTGATGGATCATATACTTCAGAACTAGCCGCACCACCAGCAACAAGTACTTTGCCCGATTTGAGCAGGGTTGCAGTATGAGAAGTACGTGCTGTTGCCATACTTGAAGTAGGGTTCCATTTGTCCGTTGATGGATCATATATTTCAGAATTATTCAGAGCAGGTGCCCCAAATGTGATACCACCAGTAACAAGAACTTGGCCCGAATTGAGCAGGGTTGCAGTATGAGAAATACGTGGTATTGCCATGCTTGCAGCAGTGTTCCATTGGCCCTTTAATGGATCATATATTTCACAACTAGCCATATAGCCGGTACTTGCTACACCACCAGTGACAAGAACTTTGCCCGATTGAAGCAGAGTTCCAGTATGAGCAGTACGTGCTCTTGCCATTCTTGCAGTAGGGTTCCATTGGTCTGTTGATGGATCATATATTTCAGAACTAGCCAGATAACCTGTATATCCGTAGCCAGCAGTGGCAAGAACTTTGCTTGAACTGAACAGGGTTGCAGCATGAACATGACGTGCTGTTGCCATCCTTGTACGAGTATTCAGTTGGTCTTAAGATAAAAACATTACAGCAGAAATTGATATTCTAACAATAATGATTCACAAACCAATCTCGATTCAAAGTTGTTTCAAGTTATTGAAAGCTTCGTTCGCTAGAGAATGTTTCAGCATGTAGGGCTAACGGGAGTATAACTTAGATTTCGGGGTCCGTGATATAGTACAATCTTTTTTTCAAATATTTATTCTACTTTTATTTAAAGAGTTGTGAAAGAAGTACATATCGTTGCTGTTGGTGACTTGGACGCTAAGGAGATCATTTCATAATGAACCACTGGCAAATATCTTCAACCGAAAACTATCGTCTCAATGCTTGTTTTTTTCGGATTAGTAATCAGCATCGAAAAATGGGTCGAATATGGTATTATTTTGTCTGTTTGGACAGGTTTCAGTGCTTTGATATAAATTGAGCTATATCGTTAGAGTTATGAACCAAAAAAAGACATTGGCTCCATTACTTGGCTTTTCTCACTTTTACATTAGTGTTTGCACAAAAATACAGTAGAAGAATAAACTTTAACGTGAATGCTTTTGACGTTGAAGTTCTTTACACGTTAACGTTTTTCACAGGATCTGCAAAGATTTTCCAGCGAAGTTTCCGAAAAAAAACTTGATATTTCGACCCAGATGGAGCTACGAAGATTCTTTTTTTGCGTATCAATGTGAACCAGAAAAGGTCTTTCCCTACTGAAGTCTAATCCATACAGGTCAAAAACCAAATTTTCCTCCAAAAATCCTTAATTTCTAAAAGATGATACTAAATGAAATGCTCCTCAATGTTTTGGATGCAAAACATTTGCGATCGGTGTTTGATACGTAAGTTATACGTTTGAATTGATCACATTGTGATAAAATTGCCGCAAGAGGAAATGTGACGGAGATACACTAGTTTCGTGAAAATCGTGAAACTAGGGGGCGGATGGTCGGCCATTAGGCCACAGTCTAATGGGATTTGAGCCTTCGCCCATGATATTTTTAGCTTTGTGATTTCCCCAACTACATGTTTTAAAAAATGGTGTTTCGGAATTGATGAAGATTGGCCCAAATGTCAACCAATCCTGGTTATCTTATTGTTTCGAGACTACGCGAAACTAGGCATGCACCAAATCCCAATCCAGTCAAACCCAAATGCAATTCTTTGTTTGGATTTGATTGGGTTTGACTAGATTTGGATTTGGGTTTGACTGGATTTGACTTGGATTTGACTTGGATTTGGGTTCGGGTTTGACTGAATTTGACTTGGATTTGGATTTGGGTTTGACTGGATTTGACTAGATTTGGATTTGGGTTTGACTGGGTTTGACTTAGATTTGACTAGATTTGACTAATGATGAGAAGTTACCGTTACGTTTTCAGGTAACTGGTAACGATTAGTTAACTGTCTCCCGTCTCCAGCTCCAAACCCTATGGTTCTCAAGCCCTACTATACGTAGGTATCGAAGGGTCCTCAAGTCCTATTTTTGAAAAAAAAATTGTTTTTAATGCAGAAATAAACTTTTTGAGAAAAAGTAATTTTTTTTCAAAACACCTGAAATTTTTTTTGAAAAACATTTTTTTCTGAAAAGTCTATTTCTGCATGAAAAAAAAATTTTTCAAAAATAGGACTTGAGGACTCTACAATACCCACGTATAGTAGGGCTTGAGGGCCGTAGAGTTTGGAGCTGGGCACGGGAGACAGTTACCAAAACGTTACCAGTTACCTGGGAACGTAAAGGTAACTTGCCACCCCTAGTCAAACCTAGTCAAATCTAAGTAAAATCCAGTCAAACCCAAATCCAAATCTACTCAAATCCAGTCAAGCCCAGGGTTTGGGTTTGACTGAATTTGGATTTGGTGCATCCCTACGTGAAACCAGTACACATACCTGATTCAACTCCATTAAAGACGCTAAAAACAAAACAGAAACAGTATTGAATTACTTGTTACTTTCCCACTATGATGAAGTTTGATTCTTCCAACTCAGCACGACTTTTAGAGTATCTCTTTCTTTTCATTCACATTCACAGCCTTCTCTCTATAGCCGACTACTCTTCTACCTTCGATGCGTTCACTTTGTTGTAGTATAAAAGCATCTTTTCCTCTTTGTTAAACAGCACACATTTGATTGTTGATATATGTAGCACTTATAATCGCTTTTAAATTTTTTCAGGCACGCACGCATTGTTTTCTCAAAATAGACAAAAAAAAGTTGCTATTAAACCAGAATAAAATAATCGAAAGACGATTGTTAAAAACCTCCAACGTCCTCAAAATCAACTTTGACAACCAGCAAAATCAAAGTACATTGAAGGTAGTAAATGCAGCCAAAGATACAAAAACACGGAGCGATTGGAGTGATGATGACAAAGACTATCTATTGGGTTGCATTAAAATGTTTGCTAGGAACAGCCAGAAATCGCATCGAGTCCCAACGATGACGGGAAAAACGGCGGACTCCTGAAACTCCGAGTCCTTGGGAGCACACTGAAAATCCTGGGAGTAAAATTAACATTTCTAGGGCGTTCTGTAAGAATTAATCAGATACAACAAAAATACGAATCTATCTCATACAAAACAAAAATACTTTCGTTCGCTTAGTGCTTTGACACTCAGTTCGGTGAAGAAAGCATTCTGAAACATGGTACATAATGCGACAATACCTTTACATCCAAGTCTGAGATGTATGTTGTAAATACGTTCCATATTTCATTATGCTTCCTTTACGGAACTGAGTTTCAAAGCACTACGCGTGATAGCAATATATATGAGTCATATGGGGCCAACATGTATAAAAGAAAAAAAGAAGAAAAAGATGCCCTTGGTGGAACTCGAACCACACATCTTCTGCTATCCTAACAGATGTTCTACGTCAATTATACTAAAAGAGACATATTAATCTTCCTTAGAGTTGGTATGTATCATCACCAATGCTAACAACACGAATGAAAGTATATTTTGTTTTATATGAGACAGATTCATATCTTTTTTGTATCTGATTAATTCTTACAAAACGCTTCATAAATGTCTATCGTACTCCCAGAATTTTCATCTACTCTGGCAATCTCTGCAACAAACAATAATCTATTGGATAGCCGCAATCTCAGGATATGTTATCCTGAGCACAGACAAGAACTTTAGACAAACAAGTCGCACAATTCAATTGAATCGCCAATGTCACCAGCAATGACAAATAAACGAGCTACTCCGCCTCTCCTTCTTCATCGTCACATTTCGTTCCCTAGCACTAAATTACCGAAACGTTCTCTAAAAATTGACCATGTTAAATGCGTAGAAGAGCCCCACAAAAACAATTTACAACACTGATCCAGATTGGGTTGGTCTAATTATTTTAGCCACATATCCCAGGTGAAACTCACTCGATCGGATTCTGTCGGACGGATGTTAAATCCGGCTGCATACGGCGGTTGGATCTGGCCAGACACTTTCCGACGTACTCCGATGGCTTACACTATTTTCCGTTGATATTCGCTTACCGGATTCAGTGAATTCCGATCTAACGTATGTTACCGGAAACGATGAGATTCGACAGACAGATCCTATCGGATACAAATAATTCCAACTCGATCCGGGCGAATAACCGCTGAAGCCTTGTTGTCGGATTCCGAGAACAGGATCAGACCAAGTTTAGTAGTATACCAATAGCGGTATAAGTAGAGTAGTGTACTCATCAAGGTATCGATATTGTAGTATACTCATCAGGTTATAGGTAGGATGATACATCCATTAGAATATAGATTTAGTATCGGGTGCCCCATAATGAATGGCCGCACTTTGTATTTCATATTTTAATCTCTAAATACATTTTATTAAAAAAACAAAATATACAGCAAGATGCAGCATGGAAAGCTCTACAATCTACAAAGTAGAGCTTTTTTTAATTATATACTTTTTTTTCAGAAAAAGTAAAATTCCGTACGATCAATTTTTGCCCTTGCGAAAACTGATTGTAGAGAGTTTTGCTCTTTTTGAAAACAAAAAGTATATAATTAAAATACGCTTTACTTTGTGGATTGTAGAGCTTTTCACGCTGCATCTTGTGGTATATTTTCTTTTTAATAAAACGTATTTAGAGATAAAAATGTGAAATCCAAAGTGCGGATATTCATTATGTGGTACCCATTAGTTTTGTAGAGCGGACGATTCTGTGCAAAATGTGATATCGAACTAAAATGTACCGTTTACACAAGTGAAATCATAAGCATTTTTTACCCACTGCTTCTACATAAAACGTGGTTTGATCAAAAATTCGATTTTTTCAAAACTGAGAATGACAGGAAAACAAAAATCTTGCTGCCTTATCGAAAGACAAATAGAAACTACAATAGCATATTTTGTAGAGCAGATTTTTCTCTACAAGCTGATCTATTAATGAAGATTGCAACTTTAGATTTCGGACTGAAATCATAAAAATGGGAAAATTCACAGAAAACTATTCCGTCCAAACTATTTTTTTCAAGCTTCTCAAAGATTTCCTTATACTTCTCCAACAAAATCTGACAGATAATTTCTTAGCTCATACTTGAAAAGAGCATCGAATTCTCGTTCTTATCCATAGTTTTCGACTCTTCTGAAATACTTTCACATAGGCGAAAAATGAGTAAACATTTTGTCTCAAAACTTTCGGTTCATCAGTTATTCAAAAAGGGGCAACCACTATTATCACTAAAGCACTACACATGTTTTCGTTTAAAAAATTTCAGAACAGCGAAATGGCACAATTTCATTACGAATTTTTATTGCGGTAACAGAGTTAGTTGGCCGTGCCGCATAGATACTTACATCCATATTAACAAGAAAAATACATTAAGATAATTCCTTGACATCATTCGAAAGCAAAATTTGGTTCCTGTTAATAATAAGCACTGTGAGAAATATTCCCTATGATAGGAGAATCAAAATGAAATCGAGCTAAATAGAAAAAAAAACATATTTGATGCCTTTTAAGAATGACATATACAAAAACAATATGCCATATGTAAACTTTCTCATATTGACGACATTCATTGTTCGCGACACACACCAAACTACTAATGGATCAAGTCATTGGTTTCAAGGCCGTGAAAATAGAAACGTACTTTTGTAGAATTGTGGAGACTCCCTGATTTGTTTTGATTTATACTTCCTTGTGTGTCTTTGTATAATAAAACTTTGTTATTACCAGATGATAGTTTTTACCACGTTGATTTTTCTGCTTTATATATTTATGTTTCTGATAAAATTAATAAACTCACTCGCGGTAAATCATTGTTATGAGTAATTATTTAACAAAGAGTATTTCAATGACAAAATTGAGACAATAGTCGGGGGGAAATGACATCAGTCACATTTGTGTTAACTTTTTCAACAATGCCAATGAAAATAAAATATAGTATAACAAGTTCCTATACTTAATCCTTTGCAGAAAGAGAAAACGTCTCTAATATCATCAAAGACGGATTCTGTTGAAAATTCGATCGATTCCAGGCCATCGTCGTGATGGACTTCTAAGTGTTCTTCTTCACCAGACTCACCCGAACATTGTTTTGATTGAGCTTCTACTAACCATCGTCTTTTAATTATTTCAATACTATGACGTTGCCGTTTTTTTCGATTTTGGCATGATATAGATTAGTTCGAGCTGGTGAAGGTCGACCGATGTACTGTAATTTTGAAAAATTCGTTCCGTTTTTCTCTTTGTTTTCAAAATTAAATCTAATTTATTCCTAATTCATCCACATGGACCACGACGAGCGATGGCGCTGTAGCGCATTTCGTATAATTAATTTTCATGCATGGACATTTTCCCTCTTTTAAAATATGTTGGGAGCATCCACATCTGTGAATATGGCTTAACCAAGGCGAAACTATGGTCTCAGACCATTTCTATTGAATTCATAATGATTTAAAACTTATTTGAATGTAGATCAAAAATATTTTGATGAGGTATTTTATGTTTGTTGCATGCGACTGTTTCTAAGGTAACATTTTCTCATTGATGTGAACGTATTTTCTCAGCACAGGAGAGGAATATTGAAAAAAGGGATACATACTTTTGTAGCCCGTGAAATGACGAATCGAATGGTATATAAACAAAATCTATAACTCGTACTGTAAGAAACTAGAAAGATGGATAAATGAAGGACTACCTATATCACCGCACATCTCATGTCAGCGGTCCTGGACTGAACACATCATAGTCGACTGAGCCCGAAATGACGTTTCTCGGCCCAAAATTACGTGAGGAACCTGAATTTCTTAACCTTCCGTGTGAAAAAATGTAGCGCTGAGAAATAGTTGTTCAGTTTTCCTTGAAGACTCATTTATCGTCAATATTTAGACCCTCTAATTGCACTAGAATTTTCTCAATGAATATATGTTTAAAATGAAAACACGAGGCCAGATTCGTATTCAGCGTGCAAAACTGCATCTAGGCATGTGTCTTGGAGTCCAAAAATTGAACTGCTGTAACTTTGAGTTGGGCGGCCCGTACGTTTAAGGAGATTCGTTACATTCTAGGCACACCTCACCCATCAACTTGTCGTGATGACGGACCACCCATGCTAGACAATGGCCATTAACTAAAGGACGAGAAGATATATAGTCTTTGACTTGTTCGATCGATAGTGGATATGGAGGTCCAGTAGATATTTGACAGTTTCGTTGTCATTGAGAATAACCACCATTTCTGAAGCATCATCAATAGTCAGAAGTGATAATGATAATGCTGAGTATTTGAAATGCGGAAGAGGCATAAACATTGTCATCTGAAAATAGTTCGATGTACAAAGCGTTTTCCTTTAAAATCGATCTCACAACCGATAAACAACTTGGTGAGTAGTTTCTTGCAGTCACAACTGATGTATGACATGTTTCTTTCTTTTCTTATAACACACACACACACACATACTTATCGGACTGGTGGTATGAAAGAGAGAAGGATACAAAGAGCAACCAGCATTTACTTATCATGCTCTTGCGTTCCCATAACTATTGTCAAGGTTTGCATAAATTTAAAAGAGCATTTGATGATGGTTCGGATTTGAATAAGAGGTGCGACTAAAGTTAGAATTGGAGCCATGATAGAACGGATTGAAACCATCTGAAGTTAGATCACGATATATTGCTAGATGCGCTGTGTTATGTATCTCTCTCTCTCTTCCTTCTTGTTCTGCTTTGATGATATAGTTTTATTGCCACTTTGAGTAGATATCTGGTCATGTTCGTGAGTTATTTAGTCAGTGAACACATGTCTCTTATCTCTTCTTACGGGCAGGACTTTTTTACGCTTGAAGCATGATGAGTTGATGCTGATATAGTCGTTACAAAAAGTACGATTGTTTGATATTTGAATATTTTCATAGGGAATGCGTCCCACAGTTCGATCATAAGACGTACATTCTTTCTTATTTTGTCTTAACAGGCGTGATAGCGAGCAGAAATGAAAATTACGCAATCAAAAACGTCTCCCGACGATGGCCGTATTCCCTTGATAAGTGATACCCCAAGTCATATTGATTCTACCCCGTCTATAGAACAAATAACGAATTTATTTTATCAACTCATCGATTCATTCCATCGTACACCAACTTCTGGAAATATCTCGATCGAAATGAACCGTTCGAAGCAAGGAGGAAATCAAGGTAATGATGCTGAAAATGTAGAAACGGGTTGACATCGATAGTTGAAAACTCGACATTTGAAGATGATTGCTATTGGTGGATCGATTGGTACTGGTCTCTTCGTAGCGTCAGGCTCTGCTCTAGCTACTGATGGTCCTGTTGCACTTGTACTTGATTTTGCCATTGCCGGTTTTATGCTCTTCAATGTATGCATAGTCCTAGGCGAGCTAGCAGTTACTTTTCCTGTCTCTGGTTCATTTGCCGTCTACAGTTCTCATTTTCTCGATCCTAGGGTGTGGGTATGGGCATTAAACAACAGAATAGAAGTCCCTACCCACATCCTTATATATATCTCTATTTATGACCATTGCCTGCATTCTCTTTCATTATCATCAAAAAACCTCTCTTCAGTCTCATTACTTACATATATACTGCTACGTAGGTAACGAGATAAGAACATGCTGATGAATTTCTACGCAAGCTGCTTGAAAAAATATTGTACTTTTCTTGACATATTTAAATTTTTCTAAGAGCACTATCGTCAAAAAAAGCACATTTTTTTGCTTTTTTTTTGTGATATATATATGGATGAACCGTTGATGAGTTGAGCAATACCACCAAGTCTATGACAAAATAGTCATTTTTTGGTATTTTGTGCAATTGCACATTTCATGAACGGATCGTATTAGAGAGCTAAGATTTTGGTCATAGAGAGATCTCATTGAATACTCACTCTGATAAAAAATTCAACTCTCTATCAAATTTCTGTGTCTCAGAGGATTCTCGTCAGGCTCATGTGGTTTTAGACCACACACTCAGTACTACAAAGCTATGCAAGAATTGACCTGGGACGTTGTAGAATAACTTACCGCATCTGATTAGAAAATGAGCCCAAAATAGCTCTTTTCTATGCTAAATATATTAAGACTTGTTCATAAATTCAAAGACAAGTTCCACAATATAAAACTAATTTCTATTTAGTATAAATCAACATTATGGCTCTCCTATTGACCAACATATATAACTTCTTAAGGATGAGGATGAATCAGACAGACGCGAACGATCTTCTACACCAAGTTCATAATCATTTTGAGGACGTGATTAAGAAGTAGTCTGATCGGCACTTTGTATGTTGTAGTGGGACCAATCTTAATTGACGATGACATAACTAAAGCTATCATGATGAGTCGATCTCTGTTGAAGTTTTAAAACAAGAAGAACCTTCTTGGCCATTATTTTCTGTGCATTTTGAGCAAAACAAGTCAAGTGATAGGCAAACTTCATCTTCAATGGATCATAATTAGTCTCAACTATAACAAACTTAGACTAAATAAAGGAAAAATTACCAAAATTAATCGAGCCCTTCTCGATTCATCTGTTGCAAAGTAAAATTAGTCTAATATATCAGAATCTATGCAATAAAACTACCGATTATGCTTAGACAATAAATAATATATACACGTACATGTTATTTAGAACCTAAAAATCTGTCTCTCGTTTGCAGCTCACGGCAATGAGATCCTCAAATTATATGAAAAAAGAAAATGTTTTTAATGAATGAAAAGAGAGCAAGACCGGCCGTATTATTACCGACTAGCATTTTGACGCCTAATTATTTTGGACGTAATGTGAACAAGGATAATCGAAACAAAAATTCTTCATGACAAAATATGTGATAATTCAGAAAACAGATTTTTTTGTTCATTTTAGTTGTAGATTTGTAAGCTGAAATAACCTATATTCTCAATTTCTAATGTATAGATTTGTTTATCTAATTTGAATGGTAAACTTTTTGTCTAGGTATGAAACGATGTTAAATTGTACTGAAAATATAGAAGGTAGGAGTAATTAATTCTGCTGAGTCTATTGGCACTTGCAATGTCGAAAGTAGTAATTTTACGGATCTCGTAATAGCAATAATTGAAGTTTTTTGTAAAACTGAATTCATTGATCTTTGGTTGCTTTGAAAGTGAAAATGAATACTGTAAATAGATTAGACTCGGCTAATCACTTCTATCGTCTTTCTTCTAAGATTGATTCAATATTATATAACTCACATCATTGAAACTCTCCAAAAAATGTGGCTCTTGAATGGAACAAGATTTTTACATAGATGATATAGATTCAAAAGCATATTTTTACATGAGAATTTTATGAGATAAAATTCGATATTATCAATAATAAATATCAGTGAAAAATGTTCAGAATTTCATAGACTATGAATTTTGTCGATGATGAACCAGTTTGAGACGTTTGTGGTTAGATTTAACTTCTAATAACTCGTCGACATCCTTGTCAAACTTGATTTGAATAGATTTATAATTATCATCAACAGAAAATGTTTTCCCTTTTCTACTGAGCCGTTTGATCATGTCCGGTATTGAGTTTGACGAAGATTCATAATGTTGAATTGTAACCGTAGACACATGTTTGAGACGTGTGAGAACTAATTTCATCCAATGAAGTTGTCTCAATCGTATTTTGAAGTGATCAATTCTACCGGATACTAGAATGCATATATTCTCTAGTCTTGATATGAAATCATCATGACTCCATATACCGAGTGTGCGAATATTCGATGTTTGTTCTAATAAATTCTTGATTGTTTCCAATTGAAGAAAACGGCTATAATCTTCAAGCAGCCAGATTTCATTTACATGTGAAAGATCTATGAATGATGAAAGACATTTGAGGAAATCAGATGGTTGTTGATCATTGATATCTAACGCCAGCTGGGTTAGTTTACCAAAAATTTTTTCATTGGGCCATCCAAACTAAAAAGAAAAATAATAACAATATGAATCAACTCTCTTTTTTGTCTTTCATCTTTTTCAACTGAACAAAATCATTTTTACATATCATTTGGAAAGACATACCTTATCTACCATAATTGATTTCATATGCAATAAATCGAAGCGAGCGATCCACTGGTTGTTTATCTTTGATGGATTATCATTTCTTGTCGTCGTAATCGAATATGATATTCTTCCATTGTTAAGATTATCAGGAAACGTTTCAGTTGGGTATGTTGAGGAGCGAAGAGTAACCCTTGAAAAGATATGACTTTCACTATATCTAGCAGTGACAAACTAACATTTCAGTTCGAGTTAGAATGATGTAAAGAATGGAGCCAAAAATGATTCAAGATTTTTAACCTTATTCGATGGAATACAAATATAAAAATGCAATTTTTTGAGTAGTGGTAGGTTTTTTTTCGATAAAATACTTCCATTGAGAGAAACGTTGTGCAAAATGCGATGAACAAGTCAATCTCGTTTCAAATTTGAGATAAATAAGGGATGGGAAAAGAGATAGCAAGAATTCGAGCTCATCAATCGACATTTGAATCTCATTTAAGGTCAATGAAGGCAATTGCTGGTATGAAGTTCGTCGAACAACTTGATTGATGTAAGACATACTGTAATTGTTTAACACAACAATTCGAAGATTTGGTAACTGATTAAGAATGATTCACAGTTGTTCGAAAGTAGAATTTTGAATACTCAATTCTTGTATTAGATACTGATTTGGCTACAATATATGATCACTTATTCTACGATCAATATCCAAAATGAGCCGACGAAGACTTGATATTGCAACCATCGCTGAAAGAAGATCAATGGAGTGTGTGCTTAATGGTTTTGCCTTACTCACACTGAGTGACAATGACGCAAGTTTGGAAGTAGTGAGAGATTTGATAATTGTTTGCAAATCATATTCTTCGATGTTACAAAGTGTTAACGAACGAAGTTGAGTCGATTGATAAATATAGACGGAGCTTAAAAAGTGTCTGATTATATTCGACTGACGCGATGAATTTTTCAGAGTAAGTGCAATGACATTTTCCGGTCGCATAGCTCGACGTATCCGTTGAATATCAGCCTTTGATGATGTATCAGTGAAGTTGATCGTTAATCGACTATAATTATAAGCAATTGCATGAAATCGTTTGCAGACAGCACTAAATGAAAATAGAATACTTTCGGTATCGAGTAGATCAAGAATACGATCGATAAGTTCAACAGGAAGTGTCAAAAAAGTCGGAAGAGGTTCTAGCGACATATTCAAGAAAATAATGATGAAATACGCATTACATTTATGTGAAACGAAAGAAAAACAAAGAACATTGCGTAATACTTGTGAAATATATTACGAATGTTATTGCTTCAAAATCCATTTCTTTTTTTTCTTTCTATTTACAACGAGGATGATATATGGCTCATCTATCGAACGAGTATGTAAAGGAATTATACAATATTGAGAAAGAGATTTTTTGCGTTCTTTATGAGTCTTCTACTAGTAGAACTTATATGTAGATAAACAATGATGCTGATATCGATGAGAAGCTATCACAACAGGACGAATTATCACGACGAGCGTAAAAATCTTATTGATCAAACAATCAACTAATTAGAAAATCAAGAGTACGAAAACTCTCCGATAGAGAATACAAATTTGGGCATGGCTGCTCATAGCAATCAAGCAGCCAATGTAAAAATCTCACTTAATTCACACCCCTTATTTTCCCCTTCTTACTCAGTTTACAAATTAAACAGTAAAAGTTTATGAATTACGTAAAAAAATCCTTTCAATCCAGGGATGTTAAGATTTTTCTAAGACATTGAAGTTTGATATCTCAAAGGTGGGTGAATACAAAGATATATAGCTACCGTGACTAGTTTCGACCTTGCTTAGAAGTCATCTTCAAGCGGATTTAGTATATCCTACTTAAGTGAGATGATGAATACCCTCAATCATTTTCTTTTGTACGTATAATAATCCAATAAAGAAAAGAGTTTTCTAATATTGACATTGTTTTTGATATATACTATTATGTGTGTGAGTCATATTATATATATATATATATATATTTTCTTTTTGGTATTGTATGGCATAAGATTGGTTTAGATGTAACGGTGATGACGGATCTTAGTATATGTGAATTGGCTTCGTTTCAATCGATTGGTAGTGGTTTATGATTGAATTTATTTATCTATTTAAAGTCTTTGATCTATGAAAGAAGAGTTTGACATAGATATATTCTCTACGTTTTATTGAATTAATTAATAAGATGTAGTAAAATTAACAATAAACTAGCGACGTTTCGTATATTAATAAGATACTTTGCCAGGCATTATCATTAAAATAAATGATGCAACATAAATAGACATATAAGTGAAAACAGGCCATATTATTCAGAACTCGATATATTGGCTAAGTCATGTTTGCATGACACACGGAATATAGTTATGTAAAAATAGTTGGGAAATTTTGTATCTTCTGTTGGTTCTGTTGTCGTATGTGTTGGAATATTGTTAGTAACAAGAGCGATAATCAATGGATGATTATTTCTTTCGAGCACTAAAATTTTTCACTATTGCTATGCAAAAATTTTCTTTAATGATATCTAGTTTTGCGCGATATTGATGGAGTTTGACTTTTTAAGTAAAAATTCAAAATTCTTCTCTGTTGTCAGGAAAAATCACCTTATTGATAGTATATATATATTGAAAATATTGAATTCTGTTTTTGGCTAATAATTTTTCGAACATCCTATATTCGTTGGGATTTTGGAAGTAGAAATCATAATATTAATGGTGAACGATCATCTAATACAAGATGCTTCTTTTAAAGAAAAGTTCTTTCTATGTCATTGTTTTCATATGAAACGATAACCAGCATATGAAAAATTTTGTTAATATTTGTCAATTAGCATTTATGTATGAGAATGGAAGAGGAGAGAACAAAAAAGAAAGAAACATAACAAATATTCAATATTCAAGGAAAAAATTATTTTCCTACACGTTTTATTTTCTCTAGATCAGTTTTAATGTTGTTTGTATAAACGACGTACGTTTTAATTTTAACCAATCATCATTATTTTTTCCACTTATACACATATTGTATCGTATACAGCAATAAATATTAGAACGAGTATTGCTGTGTCCTGATTTTTATCACAATTTCTGATTTTGAGACATAGACCGATGCAACCCCTAGATTGAGCTGTAATTTGCAACAATTCTTCTCCTATATGTAATTTATCGTTGGCCATAGCGCCGTATCATATCAATGGATAGAGACAGCGCCAGAGGTTTCTTAAAAAACTAAGTTTCTGGCTTGAAAACCTTGAATTTTGTGAATACCAAGAAATTTTGGCGCAAAATCAAGTTAATATTCGAAATCAGCTTTTCAAGCTGCATTGAATCATATATAGTAATAAATATTTTTCAAAAAACAAGTTGGATCATGAGCCTGACAAGGCGCATCGTTGATTGTAGCATCATTGTGCACTGACGAGCACAGCCGGTGCTATGGATCTCCCAAAATCTGAAGTTGTTGCCTCTAAATCTCTACTTTTGCAAACAAAGCATCATTTTTGTGAAAAATCAAGGCAATATTCGGAATCAGTTCATCAAGTTGCATCTAACCGGGTTACCGGACGTTCGCCAATAGGAATTTCTCAAACTGGACTTTCGCCAATATACCCCTTGTGCTTTCGCCAATTGACGAACGTCCAGTGAACTTTCTTGAATTTAGATATAAGAGTAATGTTGATTAGAGAAATTGATCAACTGTATTTATAACTGTATGACTTGGGGTACATTTTTATAATGCTAGGCGTAGTTCTTGTACACCACTTACGATATGAATATTCCACCTTCATTAATGAAAATCTATTCGCCAATTCGCCCCCTGGAAATTCGTCAATTGGTGACAGTTCAGTGAACTTTCGCCAGTATACCCTCTGGATTTTCGCCAATTATTGGCGAAAGTCTTATTGGCAAAGCTCCGGACCCCATCTAACCATACATAATAAAATGCGTTTTTTGAAAAATATTTTTTGACCTTTATGGAAGGCAAGCTTAAAAATGAGTCCTATTGTCAAACGCTACAGAGAGTTCCAATTCGAGGATGCTCAAGCTTTCAGCGAATATTTCTTCACATGCGGTCTACCATTGATTCTATCAAAATATAGCCGTAATCAACGTGGACTGAATTAGTAGATCCCAAAAAATCCTGTTTTGTTACTCTATATCCTCACATTTTGTCCGTACAATATGATCGTCTTGTACTATGTTTTTATTCATAGTTTGACTCAGATCATTAGAATAAATGCGGTTCGCAACGCACGAGGAATAGATTTTGGAAAAATGGGAGTGAAGTTTGAGAACCGAAATATAACATTCAAAAGCACTGAAAAAGACGACATTTTATGTTTTCAACTTTACGTTATAATATAATTATGATTTGTTCACAACGTTTAATACACATGTCTTTATTTAAATAAAATTCGATAATAATGTTTTGTTACAATAAAATGCTCTATTAGCCTACGCGAATCATTTGAAATCAACGGTAGAATTGGGAAAAACGTTGGTACCGTCTGTTTTGTGTAGATTAAGTACAAACATGTTTCAAATTAGAAAAAAAGAAAGCCTAATAATTATTGCTACTAATTGTTCAAATGATTTTGATCATTGCGAAGAGTTATCTCATTACCATCACGATTGGTATCAGTCGCTGCGACAGTTAAGAGTGTGGCTGGCTGAACAAGAATAAGACCACTAAGATCGTCTGAGTTCAACGTCTTTTTTCTTTTGGACGTGAGAAACATTCGTTCGATATCGTTCGCCTTAGAATTCGAGACTGACGTAGTAGCGATCTGAGTGCGAATCGGTGTGAAATGACTTTCTCCATTGATATTGAGGTTCGATTCAACGAACCAAGAAGGCATCGGTTTCAGACTTTGGAACATATCGTTCTTCTTCGAAGCTAGTGTTCTGTCAATATTCATTGGTTTTTCGCCTTCATCAGTCGGCCAACAACCTTATCGTTCAACATAGGTGTCAATTGCTCTGAGCATATCGAATAATTGACTCATTTGCACATTGAACTTACTCATAAGAGTCGTCAAACTGTCTCTTGTCTCCTATAAGCGGGAACGAATAATATATATTTGTCAAAGATAATTTTTAATGAATGCTTAATTCTATTCGAGAAAATTGGTCTATCTCTCTTTCTCATTATAATTGATCACTACTCTATTAGATTTTTTGTCTTACAGGATTCTATATAATAGCAAAATTTCGAGTATTTTCTTCGTACAGAGAAGCATGAGACACTTGTATCATCATAGAATATATTTCAAAATCTAGAAAATAACAATCCAAAAAATGAAAATCAGAAAAAATTTGATCAAATAAAATGTTCGCCTTCAATTTTTTGATGAGATTCATTCTCTTTTTATTCGATCATGGTAAAACGATTATTTCAACAAACGAATGAACAATAGATATTTCAGATAAAAACGAGTGCATACAAAACGAAGATCAATACGATATTAATTATATAAGTACAAACCAGCTCAACTCAAATATTTTTCAACTGACAAGAATAACTACATCGAATATCTCGGCAGATCTTGTGACAAATAATACACATTCTGTTACAAGAAAATGGCACGAGAGTGGTTCATTTGAAGGGAAGAATCGAAAAGAGCCAGTACATATGAAAAAGTACATTCACACTCTTGATATCGGTGACTGAAGAAACATGAACTGTTTCACTTGTTTTTCTCATTTTATGCTTAATTTTGCTCAATCTACATGGTTTGTGTTAAATAAATTGGCTAGTTTTATAATGAATTTCTTCGTGGTCGAATTTTAAGACAACACCTGATGATACAATTAAGATTCTCTCAAAAAAGAGCCTATCTCATAAAAACTTTGTCGTCTTCAATAACAGCAATTCTATTGTGTTTCAAATTTTAATCTCACAGAGATTCTGCTTATAGATTTTTCCAAAGTTAATTTTTATATCTAATATATTTTCAAGATGAGATTTTCAGAAAAGATGTTCATCAATCTTTAAAGAGAAGAAATTCACGATCACCAAGGATTAATTATAATGTTTTCATGATGAAAAATTCAAAGTGGTGATTCGAACGAGAAAATTAAGAAGATATATGTTGAAAAACAAGTGAACGCTCGTCGCTTCGACTCGCTTAGCCCTCGACTGAAGAATTAAATTTATTTACATATCATTTTATTTTATTTCTCTGGAATAACAGATGGTAACATCAGATGTAACTGAGTATACGTGTTACAATACTATGATCCTATTCTGTAATAGTATAGTTAACTGAGAATTTTAATTATTCTCAGAATTAAAATGGCGATTTTCCTCGACTGTTTATAGAGCTAAGCGGTTTCAAAAATAGTTCCGTGGAATTCTCTCTTGTGCAACACAATAGTTAGAGAAATGTATTTACTTCTTTCATGGGTAATAATATGACCAAAGATTAATCCTTTAATGGAAATTTATCAAGAAAAATAAATAATAGGTGTACCAAACTGCGTCATATTATTACGTCTTTCGACGTGTGAGCTTTGACCCAACGACAAGCAAACAAACTATTTTTTTCATATGACCCTCCCTACAGTCGAAGAAATAAATTGCCAAAAATCACTTCATAGTAGCAACAAATAAGTCACTTAATTGATAAATATTTCCATAAGACGGAAACAATCACACAATTTCCAATTATTGTCTTCTTTTTCATACATTTACGCAAAATCAAAAACGATATATACTGTTTTAGCTGATCATCTACTTCAGCAAATACACATTGTAAATCCATAAAAATATATACGAACAGAGAAACTGATTCGTTTCCATTCAACTTCCTTTTCAATAGAACGAATTGAATTGTTTTAATGATGCTTTCCATCTATAAACTGTTCTTATATTCTATTCTTACAGAAAGACTGATCCTATAATACACACGAAAATATTTCTCCTCTTTCATCAGTTTAAGTCCCTACTGAAATCGATCAGATCTAACCATTTCGCATTTTCCCGTTGAATCCTTATAATTTAACGCCCTTCATAAAGTAACTTTCCAATGCGACAGCTAGTCGCTCGTCGGTGCCCCTCCGGGGCGCCACTCGTGGCTAACTGCTGCTCCCTCTGATCTTCTTCTACCATGAGATAGTTCTTTTCACTTAAAGCCTATCAAATACCAGATTGGTCTTACTTAGAAAACTGTTAAGTTTATATCACGATAACTCCAGATGAGCGACTCCAAACTAACACTTTCTTAATATTTATTCTTTATTTCTTCAATCTTATTTTTTAGCCAATACGTTAGAGTTTTATTAGGGCTCCTCATTTAGCATACCTTAGTTGATTATTCTTGATAAATGTACGTTCCACGTAGATATATTGTTAAACAACATTAGAATATGTTTACAATAGTAGCGGCCAGTGGTTTGCCAATACCTCTCTCACGCATTGTCCATAGTCACTTGCTGCATTACTTGAGGACATTAAAACAATCATTGGTTATTTTGCATTTACTCTACAGACTGAAACTTCACTTACAAGATTCTTTTAATGCTACTTATTTCGACTTAAGTAGAGTGCACAGGAAAAACCTATTTAACTTAGAAACCACTATGAATAAATAGGAATCGCTCAATGTCATGTACTTCAAACTGAGTGCCAGTAATGTATAAACATTGTTTTGTAACACTGGGACTTAATGAAACACTCACCCCATGAGGTTACACTCTGACTCACACCTATAACGATAATGAAAAGGGTACCGAACCTAAACAGTAATCAAAGATTCTTGACGCGCAGAAGGATATTCTGCACTTCGAGTTCCCCTTTCTTTCAAATGATTTTTTCTCAAAAGAATTGGTTTCCTTCCTTAGACAATAATTTAGAGAGAAAAGTATGATTTTTTCATACAAATAACTATTCGAGTTATTGAGAAATTGACTTCAGATGTGGATTCCCCGACCCCGATTTATTTTCGTCAACCTTTATAGAAAACAACTTTAAGCGGATATTTTTTTGACCCTGATGTTCTTTTGACCTTGACACATACATACATACAAACGCATTTTTTTCATATGACCCTCCCTTACAGTCGAGGGAATATTACTAAAATAATTTATCGTTAATTTTCTAAATATTATCGATAACAATATCAATAGCAGAGATGGGCAAGTCGTGTTTTCTTTTACTTCAGTCAAGTCAAGTCTTTTGCAAATAATACCTGAGTCAAGTCAAGTCATTGCTAAAAAACGGAGGCCTTGAAGTCAAGTCGAGTCAAGCCATAAGCTCAATGCAGTCATTTTTGAGTCCACCTAAGTCAAGTCTCAAGTCAAGTCTTTTCGACAAGTCAAATCTCAACTCGTTGAATCGTAAAGCTTCGTAATTTTTTAATTTGATTCTTTATCATTTTCTTGAAAAAAAAATTCAACATGAGTGCCTGATTACATTTTTAACTAGTGAGCATCTGTAATGTTTTTTCTGCACATTTTGAATCTAAGTCACCGAAGTATAAAGCCACTTTGAGAAAATTTTTTCGCACCGATGATGTGGTGGGGAGTCGCGAAAACTTTCTTTGCTAACTGACTCAATGTTTTATATTTAGTCGATCGATTAATTTAAATAAATCTATCCGAATCACCTTCATGATCATTGGTATAAAGGTGCAGGTGGATGCTAATGGATTTAGTGCAAGTGAATAATCACCCACACATACCTACTATTCATATCAACTGTCATGAGAGATGAACAATTTCCTACAAAGTATCATGGCAAAAATAGTAGCATTTTCTAATACAGCAAAAGGTAGAACGCCATGTTTTATGAAAGTAATATTTTTCAAGTTACAGAAATATGTCTGGCTTGACTTGCATTTTCCGTCAAATCACAAGTCAAGTTAAGTTAAAAAATGTAAAGCCCAAGTCAAGTCATATTCAGTCACAAGTTCTCGAGAAAAACGTCCAAGTTAAGTCAAAGTCATGTCTCGACTCATTAAAAAATTAGCCAAATCAAGTCAAACGCAGTCAAAAATGACTTGACTTGACTTGCCCATTTCTGATCAATAGATATTATTAAAAAAGATAGTAATTATGTTGCTTTTCATCATAAAGTTTTTTTTACTTACTTGAATAAAAAAAAATAATTGTCCCATAAACACAACACCAAAAATGTATTCACACAAGCTTAAAATTGTAACTTTTAAAAAATTAAATTCAATAAAAAGAAAAAAGTTTGTTTTTCTTTGACACTTGTTTATATGTTAGTAATAAATGAGACTTTCGAATAATTCAAAATTTCGAAAAATATTTTCATAGATAAAACTAATTGGTCTAATGTACTTGCATATAATGAAGAAAGAGTTTTAATCAGATAGGTAACTAAGGATAAAATTTAGAATTTCAGGTGATAAGAGTCTTAAAAGAATGCATTTAGGGTACATTAGGTGAATCATTGAGTTATATCGTGTTGAATCTCACTGGTAAAATAGAGCTAAAGAAAATGATA